>JASDQU010736168.1:146060-156657 GCA_032191745.1 Picea mariana
CCTTGGAGGGTATACCCACGATTATGTGTGGGAGCTTGCACCAGGGTGTAAGTCCGTTAAGCAGGTCGTCAACGTAACTTTTCCACCCGCTCTATCTCAGCCCCTTCTTACTTTGTTCTCGCGACGTTGGATTTCATCACCAACTAGTGCGTTCATTGTGAGAAGGTTTTGTTTGTTTGCTTGCTTCCTAGATTTTTAGCATGTGCTGTTTGTTTTCCCTAGTGGACTCTAGATTGGAGTTTTGTTTTTCATGGCGTCAGTTCCTGAAATGACCAATGAAGGAACCTCTACTCCAGGGGAACATTTTGTTTTTCCTTCTTACGGAAACATTGGTCCTCCTCACATCGCTACTTTGAGCCTTCCAGGTCTCACAATAGGATTACAGGTATGGTTGTTTTCCACTCAGGTAATGCCGAATGTTGTAAGTGCTTCGATCGTAAGCACTTCCCCCCAAGAACATCAACCTCATCTTGATCCTTCACCGTCTTCACTAGTAAGGACTTCTTCACCTTCTTCACTTGCAAGGTCGCCTTCCGTTCCATCTTCTTCATCAAGCAAAAGTTCTGAAGCCAGTAACTCGGTGAATAAGAAGAAGAAGAAAAGGAATAATAAGAAGAAGAAAACTAAGCAAGGATCCAAACCTCCAACCACTATCAAACATGTTGGAAAACAACCAGTTACTGTTACTCGTGCTGGGAGTGTTGATGATGTCAAGGTCACCCAAACAACCCGTAAGCCCAAGTACCCTTGCAGGATTTGTAAGGGTAGCCATCTTCTTAAGGATTGCCCTGGTCTATCCAAGGTTATAGATGTATGGTATACATATGCTCGCCAACCCATGTCATTAGCCTCTGAACAACATGCTGATGACTTTCCGTCAACTAGTCATGATACTGTTGGGAAGAAGAAAATTAGAGTCAAGTTCCTGTGTATGTTATGCAAAGGCAGTCATCTCACTCACCTTTGCCCTTGTATGGATGAAGCCTCAAAATTACTGGAAGACATGACTGTTTCACAGCCTCAACTTCCAGCTGCTTACCGTAAGATTTCTCTCAACCCTCCTGTAACTGATGGAATGATCACTCCAGTCCCTTTACCGATTAATCCGGTTGATCATGTCATCAATCTGGTCATGTCTTTAGTTGATCCAGTTGACAAAGTGGTTGATCTGATACCATCCTCAGTCAACCCCACTCTCCCGTTAGAGAGTGAAGCCCAACCGGTCGATTCGTTTCCACCTGTCGACCCCATTCTCCCCTTGGAGAATAAAGCCCAAGTGGTCGATCTGATCTCTCCATCGATCGATCCTACTCTCCCGCCAGAGAGTAAACCCGATACTGCCCACATTTTTCTCGTTGATATATACTCTTCCGTGTCGAGGGGTATTCCGCCTCCTCCCGTCGGACCCCCTTCAAGTAATGAGACCATCCGTTTTGATTGGGATGTACTAACTGGACCTCGTCTTCCCTCTTACATTCCTTTCCAGATTACAGTACAGGTTTGTGGTCGGGACGTTACCAAAACGTTGATAGATGAAGGTTCGTCTGTTAGTATTTTGTCCTCTATTTCTTAGAAATCTTTGGGTTGTCCTTCACTTGCGCCGGTTACACAGAATCTGTTAGATTTTAATAGAAGAACTAGTCAACCTTTAGGAACCCTTCCTCAGTTTCCTGTAACTTTGGGAGGGAAAACTATCTTTATTGACGTCATGGTAGTCCAAGATTCCTTGGATTTCTCTTTACTCCTTGGGTGAGATTATGTCTATGCCATGAAAGCTATTGTCTCTACTCTTTTTCGTGTGATATCTTTCCCTCACGATGGATGAGTTGTGACTGTTGATCAACTTTCATTCATTGACCCCGCCTGGATTGTCTCCCTGAATGGTTCTTGTATGCAGACAGTATCACCCCCACTGCAGGTCAATTATGTGGCGTTGTCGCCCATGGTTTCAACTTCTGATGATTTAGATCCAGTAGTTGACATGGTAATATCTTCGATAGGGTCGTTAGAGCCTGATCTCTTAACTCCTGTCGCAACCCTCGACATCGTGTCCTTCCAGAGTGTATTTCTTCCTTCCAGTGAAGACCTATTGGAAGCCATAACCAAGTTTTGTCCCTTGACATGGTGTCATTCCGGAGCATTGTCCTCTTGGAATCCATGATCAAAGAGAGGTTACGAGGATAGTTTTTGCGTCTCTGCGGCAACCTCGTTAAAAAATGAAACAGAGGTTTCGAGGATAGTTTTTGCGTCTCTGAGGAAACCTCGTTAAAAAATGAAACAGAGGTCTAGGGATTGAACTTGGATTTACGAGGACATTTTTTGCGTCTCTGCGGCACCCTCATTAAAAAATGAAACAGAGGTTTCGAGGATAGTTTTTGCGTCTCTACGGAAACCTTGTTAAAAAATGAAACAGAGGTTTCGAGGATAGTTTTTGCGTCTCTACGACAGCCTCGTTAAAAAATGAAACAGAGGTTTCGAGGACAGTTTTTTCGTCTCTGAGGCAACCTCGTTAAAAAATGAAACAGAGGTCTTTGAGCATGGTTTTTTGATTTCAAGCTCGTTAAAAAATGAAACCACTTGAGGAATATTTTTCGTCTCTGTGGCAACCTCGTTAAAAAATGAAACAGAGGTTACGAGCATAGTCCTTGTTTCTATGTCAAGCTCGTTAAAAAATGAAATAGTTTTTCCCCTCTCTGTTTGAGTCAAGTCCTTCGTCTAGTATTTGAAGCTTCATTTTATTCTCCTTTGCAGTTGGATGAAACGAAGCTTGGGGGGCATTTTCCTCAGCCTCTGGACTTCATGCTGAAGCTAAGACGCTAGTTTCTTAAGCTAGGGGCTAAGTACCAACCATCCATGTGTTATGCATTGGGGGGTCGCAAGCATAGTTTTCTATGGTTCAAGCTTGTGTAAAAATGAAACCACTTACCTTAAGCATAGTTTCCTCTGGTTCAAGCTTGCGTAAAAATGAAACCAGGTCCAAGCATAGTTTTGTTTATTTTTTAATCTTGTGTAAAAATAAAATCTATCCCAAGCATAGTTTTGTTTTGTTTTCAAAGCTTGCGTAAAAATGAAAACAATCTCGAGCTTAGTCTTTGTTCTTTCTCATGCTCGTAAATACATGAGAATAAGTTACTGAGCTTAGTCTTTGTTCTTTCTCATGCTCATAAATCAATGAGAATGTAACCGAGTATACTTTTATCATTTTTTCGGACTCGTAAAGGTTATACGAAAAAGGAACCCCCCTGGAGTTCTCTTTAAGCTCTTTTTAGACTCTCTAAATATGAAAAGATTGCCGAGCGATCTTGCTATTTTCACGCTCGCTAAAGTATTTGAAGTACGCATCCTTCGAGCGATAGTTTAATCCTTTTCGGTCTCGTTGGATTATTGTAGGAAAAAGAAACTGAGAGAGTTCTCTTTTAAGTGTTTTTCCAAACTCTATAATCTTGAAAAAATCTTCGAGTTTTCTATCTCTGGACTCGTTAAACAAACATTGACAGACCCGTGATGGGACCGAACCACTCCTTCCTAGGGTTCATTAAGCATACTCCGAGGGACTCATCTGAAGGATGAGCTTACATTTACAAGCATATGTTATCCTCCTCAAGCTTGCGTAAAAATAAAGAGGTACTCGCCAGAAATGGTGGGGGAAAATTTGGGAAAGAAATGTATCTAAATATGTATTCTGTGGAAGAGTCGCTTTTGAACATGACACCCTTTCACTCGCCTTGTGTCTAGGTTGAAAAATCTGCTTGTCTCCTGATCATACTCCTATAAGATTACAAATTGGTTTGTGATCCCTATTGTTGAGTCAGTATTTCCAAGACAGTTGTCATGTCATCAATATGTTCAAAAAGATGTTCAACCCGAAAAGCATTCTATTGCGTCGGCCATTTTTGCAGTCTTAAAGCCTTCTATTGCGTTGGCCATCCCTGAGTCAGTCCTGAATCACTTGTTACTCTGATCTACATCAAATCTTGTTACTTGTTTCATGTCATTGATGTGGGATACATTAAGGCCCTCCTGTGACGAGTCTTTTCCTGTCGACTTCAACTCATTATCTAGGAATTAGACTTAGAAACTAATTGGTACCTTGGAACTTGCATGCCCCAATGGCAGGTTTCCTTGCTTTCGACAGTGGGTTTTCATTATTGACCCCTGATCGGGAGTTCCACCGAGTGTTTGACTTCAGCTCATTTATTCACATTCGTTGGATTGTACTAGTGTGCCTTGGGAGTCATTGAAATTAATGGTGATTTCCCTCGCACTTGTTAATGGTATACACTAATGACCGGTAATCAAGTGGTTTCTACCATGTTCGACTTCAACACATGTAATCACATGGTTAGATTCGTACTATAGAGTGGTGGAGATGAAGACCCTGGATATTTTCTGATAGATCCAGGTTGCGTTGGAGTATATTCAGTGTACTGTTGCATAGATCCACATTGTATGTCTGGTGGCTATGTTTAAATTTGAGTCTTCAACACATAGATCCACAGTGTATTTTTGGTGGCTATGTTCAGATTTGAGTCATATTGGCATGGATCCACAGTGTATGTTTGGTGGCCATGACCTGTCTTACTTGACATGGATCTTCACATGTCGGCATTTATTCTTTGATTCATTTGTATTCTGAGTATGGGAATGCCTACCTCAGCGATGATATATTATTGTACTGTATTTCCTTGTTTGTTGGTAGGTTTCCGACCCACTGTTCCTTGTTCCCTACACACACTCGACAAAGTATTTCAGCTATCACTCTGTTCTAACTTCATACTTTGGGGGGCTCTCTGTTACACATTATTTTTATCATCCCTATGATCGTTAATGATGTAAACCTATCTGTTGCCTTCAGAAGGGGTTAGTGGCCTGAGTTCCTAAAGAAGGAAGGCAGAAGAATTTTTCCTGAGAGAAAATGTTGGATTTTCCTATGTAAAAACCTTATAAAAAGGGATGTTCACAGGTTGCTATATAGGCAGGGTGCGAGAATGACCAATTCTCACAGGTTGCACTATAGCCAGGGTGCGAACAGTTCGTAGGTTGCACTATATCTAGGGTGCGAGAATGACAACATGTGGGAAAAACGAGCATTTTCTCGAATCTTCTAGAAGGAGAAGCTTCTATGGTGAGGTGGCATCTGAATGGTTTGGATCTTACTCACTTTCATGATTTAGTGGGATCATCCTAACCTCCTCACCTTATCCTCTTCAACTTATAAAAGGAGAGGAGCTCTCATGGAGAAGGGGTTCTTTGGCTTGGAATTATTAGCTTGATTAGAATGGTTTTGAGATTTGATTTGTCAAGATAGATTGTGAGTAGCTATCAGATCTATGGTTTCAAAATCCTTAGAGTAAGAAGTGCGTGGGGAACGAAGGATGGTAGGAAGGGACCTTACGACATCAAGGCTTTGGATGTAAGTATCTCTTTCAATTAATATGATACAGTGATATATTTCTTTCCCATAAAGTAAGATCTACTTTATTACATAACTCCTTGATCATATGTATAGATTAGCTATTGGATATATCATTTGCTTTCACTTTGGTTGGTTTATGCTGTTTTGATATTGACCGCACAAGAGCGCTGGAGCGAAGCAAGGAACAACAGAGTCCAAGGAAGCGATTACAAGGTACATATCTTCTTCTCACTTCCAATTTAATTCAATAGTTATATCTAGGGAAAGAAGTATATTCTGTTCTATTTTGTTCTAGATCCAGGTGGATCTAGGGAGATCAGTTTGTGTCCGCACTTACGGATTTATCCAGAAACACCCCTTCCTGTGACACCCATGATCATTCCATCTCACTTATCTCTTGTAGTCATCCTCCCAATGTTCACCCTTATTGTCACCCATTTTCCAAAAAAAATGAAATTGAGAAAATTGTTCAAGAATTTCTAGCAGTGAGTGTTATCCATCCTAGTACCAACCCTTATTCTTCTCCTACTGTCACGATACTTAAGAAAGAAGGTACATGGTGAACATGCCCTGATTTTCAATCCTTCAATAAAATTTCCATTAAAGATAAATTTCCTATTCTTGTCATTAATGACCTTCTGGATGAATTGAGTGGTGCTCAATTCTTTACTAAACTTGATCTACATTCTAGCTATCATCAGATACGTATGAAAGAGGCCGATATTCCCAAAAATTCATTTTGAACTCATGAAGTCCATTATGAGTTCTTTCTCATTCCCATCGGCCTGTGTAATGCATCCTCTACTTTCTAAAGTCTCATGAATCATGTTTTCTGGCCTTTCCTCCATCATTTTGTATTGGTCTTCTTTGATGATATCCTCATTATAGTAAAACTTAGAAATATCATATAACCCATGTGGATAAAGTCTTACATTTACTATCTCAACACAAACTCTTTCTCAAATAGTTTAAATGTTCTTTTGGAGCTCTTAAAGTAGAGTACATGGGCCGTATTGTCGGCAAGGATGGTGTCCACGTGGATCATAAGAAAATATAAGATATGAAAGATTGATACCATCCAAAAAATCTTAATAGTTTGAGAGGTTTCATGGGTTTAATGAGATATTATCACAAGTTTGTTTAGAATTATGGAAAACTTGCAGCTTCCCTCATTGCTCTCCTTATAAAGAATGATTTTAGTTGGACTCCAATAGTTGTTCAATCCTTCCAAGCATTGAAAGAGGCTATGTGTATGACTCAAGTTTTGGCATTGCCCGATGTCACAAAGAATTTTGTTTTGGAATGTGATGCTTCTAGGAAATTAATTGAGGTAGTTCTTATGCAAGATGTCAGACCTTTGGCTTTCACTAGAAAAAAACTATATGAGATACACTTGGTAAATTCCACCTATGAAAAGGAAATGTTGGATATTCTACATGCAATGAATCTATGACATCCTTACTTGTTGAGGCAATGCTTCCAAATTAAAATTGATCATCATAGCCTCAAATATTTTTTGGAACAAAGAGTTTCATCCCATGAGAAACATAAGTGGCTGACCAAAACGTTTGTATATAATTATGAGATTATTTACAGGAAGGGAAAATAAAATGTTCTTGCTGATACTCTTTCATGGAAATATGAAGAAGACAGATACCTGTTTTCACTATCCTTCATTGTATCAGATTAATTAAAGGTATATTTCCATGAATGATTTCAAAATCCCAAACGTTCTTGCCTAATACAAAAATTGCAAGAAGATCCTCATGCATTTTTGGGATACTCTTCGCACAATAAGGAGCTTTTCTCTAAAGGTTTCCTATATTTGAGAAAATAGTATGAATTTAAATCCACTGTGCTCTTAGAAATTCATGCGTCACCAACAACATGGAATTCGAATTTTCACAAAACATATGAATGGATCAAACATTATTTTTTTTGGGAGGAATGAAACATGACATCCACACTTTTGTGGTTGAATGTGATACTTTCCAACACAATAAAGGGGAAACAATCAAAACTCTCGGCACAAACCAATCTCTCCCTATTCCAACTACTATATGGAATGATATTTCTATGGAATTCATTGTTGGATTACCCAAACTGGGCAATAAATCAGTCATCATGGTTGTATTCGTTCCTTTCCAAATATACTCATTTTTGTGCCCTCCAACACCTGTGCACAACATCCATCGTGGCCCAAATTTTCATGGAAAATATCTTCAAAATCCATGGAATGCCCCATTCTATTGTATCTAACCGTGATCCCACTTTCACCAACAAATTTTGGCAAGAATGTTTCAAGCTCTAGGTCACCTAATTGCATCTCAAGATGACCTATCATCCCTAGACTAATGGTAAAATTGAAGTTGTCAACAAGTATTTGGAAACACATTTGAGGTGTTTCATGTTTGCCCGACAATCTTAATGGGTTTAGTGGTTACCACTCGCTGAATGGTTGTACAACACATCTTACCATGGTGTTATTTGCATGACTCCCTTTGAGGTGGTCTATGGTCAAAAACCACCTTTTGTATTATCCTACCTGTTAGGACCACACGGTGTACCTTTTTGCCTATAATTTTTGCCACCATTATACTCTTGATCACCTACATTTAGACTCATACTATCACTTTATCTGATCATCTCAAAGGTATACAACGTCCCTTCTCATTACTATACGTTTAATCTGTTTTGCATGATATTTTACATCACTCTCGTACTTAACCATTGATTAGAAATGCATAAGTGACCAAAACTGCAGATTTGTATTTAAGGCCCATTGTTGAAACACAGAACTGTCCAAGGCCGTCGTTGCTGAAACATAGAACTGATGCTGAAACACGGAGCTGCTACACAGTCCGAGGTCGCAGATGCTGAAACACGGAGCTGACTTATAGTTTGAGGATGCAGATGCTGAAACACGGAGCTGTTACACAGTTCAGAGTTGCAGATGCAGAAACACAGAGGAAACCGCCAGAACCAACAATGTTGAAACACAAGGAAGCCGCCACAGTCAGCAGTCACGCAGTCAGAGCGCAATTCACGTGGCTGAAACAGCCCGCGAATTGTGATGTTGAAACAACATCAGCAACGATGAGAAGAAGCCATTACACCAGTCGTAACAGCAATACCTCGTTCAGTTCCTGTAATAGCATTCGGTTGCATGAGACCAGGACATCCTATGTTGATTTAGAAAGAAGATCCGATCTAGGATAGGATTTAGATATGCATTGTAATGATTGTATCGAAGGGATTTCCTCTTTAAATCAGAGGAAATCACCATTCGAGATATCCAAGTTTTGATGTATTAAAGCAACTCCAGAGAAGCAGGACGTATTCTATTTCTCCAATCTGTAATGTGATATTTCGACAGATGAATATAAGACTGCTTTGAGTATCCTTCTGTAACTTTTCGTTCAGGGGAATCTTGTGAGAAGGGAGGACCCACCTTCTTCACAAGATTCACCCATTAGTTAGAAGTGTGTTAGTATAATTTCTGTTCATGCTTTGTTTAACTGTCGTTTGTTGAAACACTGTTTTTAATGGATTCCGCTTTGCTGAAACACTACTGACTCTGTCTTAGTTTATTGAATGGAATTTGTAATTCTTTTTATCAGCAATCTTGTGTGATAATTTTATGAGGCTAGTAGAGATTTGGTTAAAGGTTCCTGCTCAGACAGAAAGGGATCGGAATATCATACCCTCTGTAGAATTCATTTACTGCTGCAAGTGTGCTAGCCAGAGGTTCGGTTAAAAGGTTCTTGCTCAGACAGGAAGGAATCCAAATACCTCGACTTCTGTAGATTTCATTTACTACTGCAAGTGTGCTAGCCAGAGATTTTGTTAAAGGGTTCCTACTCAGACAGGAAGGAATCACAACACCTTGTCTCCTGTAGATTTCATTTACCTCTGCAAGTGTGTTAGCCAGGGATTGGGTTAAAGGGTTCCTTCTCAGACAGGAAGGAATCACAACACCTTGTCTTCTGTAGATTTCCTTTACCTCTGCAAGTGTGTTAGCCAGGGATTGGGTTAAGGGTTCCTACTCAGAAAGGAAAGAACCAAAATATCCTATTCTCTGTAGACTTTCATTGGTGCTAGCCAGAAACTGGGTTAGGGATCCCTGCTCAGAAAGGAAGGGATCAGACTGCCCTGTTCTCTATAAACCTCAACCTCACAAGTGTGCCAAAACATAAATAAGGCTCAAGGATCCTGCTTAGAAAGAAAGGAACTAGGTGGCTTTGTTCTCTGTTAGATAAAGTTAATTGTTTTCTCCATTACTGTTTTCATGAAAAGAGTGTTAGCACTGAAGTCTCTGTTGAGAGTAAGGGTCATGTTCTCTGATTGCAGAATAGTTGTTCTTTCCCATTGCAAGTATTATTTTAATGTAATCCAGGATTCCTAGATTGATCTTTAAATAATTGCAATAGGTAAGTTACTTTCCTGTGATTTAGTTCAGAGCTTCAGTTCATTCAAGCAAGTATAATTAGTATAAGTTTCTTTACTACAACACTAAGTTGCTTTTGGAATTGAGCATATATAGTGCGTGGTTATCTTTGAAATAAAAAGACTTCCCTGGGTTGATAATTTATGTATCAATCGATTGTTTAAAATCAATTAAGCAATTATAGTGACCAACATTTTGGCGCCGTTGCCGGGGAAGATAACTATAGATTTCAAAAGCACTTGTGATTTCTTTTCTTTAGATAAAAAGAATGCATGAAAGAACCCAAAAACCCCAAAGACACTAACCCTACAGGTGGCAAGGGAAAATGAAAAGGAGGAAGAAAGACTTTCATTGACGACATTGCATCCAAGTCTGAATCTGCTGCTCAACGACCAAATCTTCAAAAACAGAATTCCGAGCCTTCATTTCGAGCAATTTTTGGAACATGGAAAGAAGTTTGGAGTCCGGAGATAGTCTAGAAGCTAGTAGGAGACATTGAGGACAGAGCAAGTGCAGCAGGAGAACATACAGAGGAAAACATGGATGAGTACAATGAGCGATTGCATCATGAAGAACAGGTAGATCCTGAAGGAGAGGTAAAAGATGAAAATTCTTTTTCTACATTAGGATTTCCTATTGGTGATCTCCCTAGAGGAGAAACCCCCATGAAAAACATCCCACTCTCAGCATTGCCAAATTTTCATGGGTTATCTTCAGAGGATCCTGATGAATTT
>JASDQU010736168.1:156757-200952 GCA_032191745.1 Picea mariana
AAAGGGTTCCTGCTCAGACAGGAAGGAATCACAACACCTTGTCTCCTGTAGATTTCATTTACCTCTGCAAGTGTGTTAGCCAGGGATTGGGTTAAAGGGTTCCTGCTCAGATAGGAAGGAATCACAATACCTTGTCTTCTGTAGATTTCCTTTAGCTCTACAAGTGTGTTAGCCAGGGATTGGGTTAAGGGTTCCTACTCAGAAATGAAAGAACCAAATATCCTGTTCTCTGTAGACTTTCATTGGTGCTAGCCAGAAACTGGGTTAGGGATCCCTGCTCAGAAAGGAAGGGATCAGACTGCCCTGTTCTCTGTAAACCTCAACCTCACAAGTGTGCCAAAACAGAAATAAGGCTCAAGGCTCCTGCTTAGAAAGAAAGGAACTAGGTGGCTTTGTTCTCTGTTAGATAAAGTTAATTGTTTTCTGCATTACTGTTTTCATGAAAAGAGTGTTAGCACTAAAGTCTCTGTTGAGAGTAAGGGTCCTGTTCTCTGATTGCAGAATAGTTGTTCTTTCCCATTGCAAGTATTATTTTAATGTAATCCAGGATTCCTAGATTGATCTTTAAAGAATTGCAATAGGGAAGTTACTTTCCTGTGATTTAGTTCAGAGCTTCAGTTCATTCAAGCAAGTATAATTAGTATAAGTTTCTTTACTACAACACTAAGTTTCTTTTGGAATTGAGCATATATAGTGCATGGTTATCTTTGAAATAAAAAGACTTCCCTGGGTTGATAATTTATGTATCACTCGATTGTTTAAAATCAACTAAGCAATTATAGTGACCAACACTACCCACACGTTGTCTCCAAGGTCTAGGACATAAACAAACCCTTACAAATCGAGCTTTCATTCTACGTACTCTCACAAATAATTTGGTCATGGATTAGAATCACATGAAGCAACAAACTGATTAGGGTCATTCAAAACATCAACTTTATAAAGGGGACCATGTGTTTCTTCATCTGCAATGTTACAAGAAAACATCCCTCAAAGAAGATCACTACTAGAGATTTTCTCCAAATTTTTATGGCCCTTATACAATCCTCAAGTGTGTGGGGATTGTGGCTTACAAGTTATATCTCCCCAGTTGCTCTAAGATCCATCCCATTTTTCATGTTTCCTTCTTAAATAATGTGATTTGAACCAAGTGCCAGATTCAAACCAGTCTCCTTTAATTGGATGAAAAAATCTCCATTTGGTTGCATCCCTGATAAATCTTGGACCAACGAGAGCCTTGTCTTTTTTCAGTGCACAATCAAGGAGGTTTTAGTACAATGGAATGATACACAACCTGGTAATGCAACATGGGAGTCGACTATCATTCTACAACACTTTCCCCATCTCAAGCCTTGAGAACAAGGTTGTTTCTTCAATGGGGGAGGCATGTCGGGATCCTAACTCCCTAACCCCTCAAGTAGATAGAATAATGTGTTTTTATATGTAATAAAGGATGATATTTGTAAATAAGGCCTATGTAATAATGTGAACACATCTAATGTATGAAGACTTACGAGAAGGTTCCACCTCTAGAAAGTTCTTCCTCTAGAGTGTTCTCTAGAAGAAAAAAATAGTATAAATAGGGGTAGAAAGCACGTAAAAGTTTTGGTTTGAGAATCATTTTTTACTTGATCTATGCTCAGCTGGAGGTTTCCCCCTTGAAGAGGCAAGTGAAATTGGCTATTGATATAATAAATGTATCATTTTTGGAATCAATTGTGTCATTATGGTCTCTATTTTGCTCTTTCTTATAACAATTGTTATAAGAATCATATTTCTTCTCTGCATACTATCATATGGTACCTAACACTTGCACACTCTTCTCTTGTTTCTTGTAATAATGGTACCAACAAATCGTATAGTCATGTTCATACTCAATCGGAAAAAACCAATACTTAATGATATATTTGAACAACACCCACTTAGTTATTTGTTAATCACCCTCTAGTCTAAGTGTCTTAGTATATATTTCCCACTTAGTTATTGTTAGATTATCCTCTAGCCTAAGTGTTTTGTCATGACCCTCTGGCTTTAGATAGGGAATTCGAATATTCCACTCTTATCCTAGGTTATGCACACTTAAGTAAAATTTTAACTATTAAAACCAATGATTCAGCTCCACATCATTGATAATAATCACCTTAATAGAGCTAGATGTCCACTTTGGCTTCCACTTTAAACATAAGATGGGAAAATGTGTTATTGAAGCTCTCTTTTTCCTTCTTTGTCTCTTATTTATATTTAATTTTCCATTAGAACCAATGTCCTCATTATAAATTTATGTGCTTCATAAAGGGTTTGAACTTGATTTCTAGTACTTCCATTAATGCTTTCAAATTCTTAGAGATTTGAGAATCTTTCTCTAATAGTCCTACAAATCTCTCCTTCAAGTCATATTTTGAATAATATTGTACTCATCCACCATGGCTAGGGCATGAGGATGATTTCATCATCGTTTTATGTTGATCTGTGTAAGCTTTGACTATTCCATAGAAACTCCAAAGAAAACCACTCTAATACCAATATGTTGTGTAAAATATTGTCGATATATTGAGGTTATACTCTATTACACATTGATTACTAATGATTAGGTTTTCACAATAGAAGGATATTATTTTCTTGATGAAAAATAATCAAGAGAATAATAACAAAACTATATAAGTAGTGCACACCATAAACATGTTGAGTACAAGATTTTCCCTAGATAAAACTATGAGAGTGAAAAATATACCAAGAAATAAGGATTGTGCCTTTCTCTTTTATTCTAAGATTTACATTGAAGTACATAAAGAAAGATAATAACTCACTATGGCATAGATAGACATTGTGTTCTAAATAGGATACTACACGATCTCATCCTTCCTTTTCTCTAATATTATACCCCTCTCCTTTTATTTTCTCAACTATGGATAAACAAATCAAGAAATTAGGAAATGAACCCCATTTTCCCCTTGTGACTCTTTTTTTAACCCGTCCTATTAATTATTAAGATTAATATTAGGGTTAAAGGAATGGATCCTCTCAATTTTCCTTGAAATACATACATGGCTATCTCTAAATGTGTGAGTTATGGGAGTTAATGTGGCTTCCACTTGGTATTGAGGTAGTTAACGCATAAATAAACTTATGAAGGACATACCTTTCTCATATAGAATCTGATTTAGTTGCCCATTGGATTGTTGAAAATGGCATGATGTGTAATAACCCAAAGGGAAAGTTGTCTTGTAATCATGAACTTTTTCCAACCCAAAAATGCAATTTTGGGCCCCAAATGGGTATTTAAGAAAACAAATAGCCCTTCTTAGTGAATTTCAAGATTGATCCTAAAAATGGCCCCATAGATCCAACCCTAATTCTTCATGCCAAAAAGTGTCAAAATGGATATGAAATTATGCAGTGATCCATTTTAGATCACACCCTCCCCCATTTTTCAAGGCTTTTGAACCCCAAAATATCTTACTAAAGGAGTACCACTTGGTATTTATTGGAAGTTTTCCTTTTATCCCAACTTGCCAAAGTTTAGAGTTGACCCCTTCTAGTTATCTCAGTATTCTTTCATGGAATTGTAGCTTATGCCAACTATTCTTGATATTTTGGCACTAATTCTTCTAATGGTGGTATAATTCCCCCCCCCTCATTTTCCTTATTTACCATGGATGGCTCATACAATTGTAAATTATACAAATTCACTATTGAGTGAATGCACATGTATGGTGGTAGACTAATTCTCTAAGCATTGTGGCCTACCTTTTCCAATGCTTCAAAAATCCTATTTCTCATAGACTTGCTTTTCTTACCCCTAGATCTTGGGTGCAACTAGATTCAACTTCCTACCTTAAATCTATTCTCTATCAGTTGTTGATCATGCATGGACATGTACTTTTCCTATGATTTCTTTAGTATATTTTTACTTGCGAAGGGATCTTCCACATATTTTATGAATCTTTCAGCATTCAATGCTTATCTTGTGGCATCTTCCTTCTCTTCTCCACATTGGCCATAAAAAACATCTAGAGATGAAAACAAAAAATATCAACATCACATTTGAAAAGGGGACTTACTAGTGGAAGTATCCACTAATATGTTATAATAGTGTTGAATGCAAATCAAAGTTGCATCCCATGTCCATGGATATTTATGACTATAACCCCTCAAAATATGAACCAATGTCTTGTTTACCACTTGTTTCTATCCATCCATTTTGTGGATGAAAATTTGTAAATCTCTCCATCTTAGTATCCATATTCTCCCAAAGTCTAGCTCAAATGGAATTGATAAATATTGTGTTTTTTATAGAATTTATGCTCCTTGATATCCCAAAGTTCACCCAGGCCCTGTAAAATAACAATATGGCTTCATCTTCTCCTTGATTATGTTTTCACAAGGCATTAGGATGCACATCTTACTAAATATATCCACAACCACAAAGATATAGTCATGTCCCCGCTCGATTCTTAGAAAACCAGCCTCAAAATACATTGAAATATTCTCCCATGGCCTAGTAGGTATGGGTAAGGGGTGACATATATACCTTTATTTCTATTCTTCAATTTACATCCTCTAATCAATTGGGTTTCACCTTCTTTCATTCAATTACATCCTCAAATCATCATGTAATCAATTGAATTACATCCTCTTTCATTATTGGTCAATACATATACCTCTACAATTTTCATATTAATTTTCCAACACCAAAATAACTTGCAACTTAATATGTATGAGTCTCGATTATATTTTTCCAAAGAAAAGATTATGGGAAAACTCTCAAGCACTTCTCCACATTTACAGATGGTACTATTGCAAACCTGTCAATATTGGTTAGTACACTTGACTTAGTAGGAATATAGAGTGAGGTATGTGACAAAGGTAGTCAACAGAGGGAAACAATGTTGATACCTCCTTAATGAGGGTCAAAGCACTCAACCACTTGAGATAACCCACCAAGAATTTTTTCCAAGGAAACTCTCATAGAGAAACTCCTAGGAACTTTGCCGCATTTTGTGGATAGTACCCAATATAAAGCCATAAACATTTTTTATGGTGCCTAATCCAGTTGGGACATTGATTGAGGCATGTAAAAATGACAACTAGGACCTCCTACATGAATCTTAAAGCACTCAACCACTTTCTATAGTCCATTGGACTATATGAGTCTCTTTTATAAGTTCCATTATTTCACATTTAGGTTCATAATGTAAAGGATTAACTCCTACTTGTGAATCATGATTAATATATAAATTATATGAAGGCTTTGTAATGAGGTAGAACAAACATAGAAGTCTACCTAAGAATCAAACATGAGGAGAAAAGATAAGTTTAGAATGAAGATCAGTTGAGAGATGCACAGAGATATTATGGGAGATAAATATGGATATGGATAAACTAAATATATAATTATGACATAGATATTATGGTCACCTATTGTTATATAAAGAGACCCAATTGTACAATAGAAAGACACATGGGATGGTATGCTTGATTATAATTTTCTCATTTGGGAGTTTCTAATAGGTATTTATGTCTACTTATTGTTGATCTTCTAAAGACAACATTTGGATCATAGATATGGCATCAAAGGAAATTTCAAACACTTTATTAAGATCATTGGAGAAGCCCCTTGAATATTGGATAAAGTCCACTCAATATTGATGAGATGAAAGTGGCTAGCATTGATTACCAAGTGAAAATCTATGAACCAGAGAGGTATTAAAGGCCCGTGAGTATATTTAGGTACTAGTTTTCCTCTAAAGCATAAAGTTTGGCTCTATTTAGTGAGAGACATTGCTGCTACATTGAACATGCAAAGATAAAAAAGTTTTAGCAGTGATCCTTTGAAGGAGCATGCTGTCTACACAACAAGTGGATTTACACACCATACTCATGCCCAAGCAAATGAAAGATCCAATGCAAGCTAGTAGTGAGTTCATTAGATTGAATTTTATAGTAGTTTGTAAGAAAATGCTAGCAAAGGTCTAGTATGTAAAAATATAGTCCTTGAATCCCTGACATTGAATTTTCACTATTCATTGAATTCCCTGATAGCACATGTCACACGTTGTACTCATTGCTACATAAATTACGTGATACATTTTTTGAATGAAATAGTAATTCATTGGTAGAGGTTATAAGAGTCTATAAAGAAACAATTGAAGAGGAAATTATTTCCAATGAGAGTCAGAGAAACAAAGTCAAAGGATAGTTGATTGTAGCAGGAAAGTAGGATGCCTAGAAAGAAGAAGAATTAAGAGGTGATGTTGTGAAGATTGGTTTGATCTCAACACCAAGGAAGAACACAGATTTTGTGGCTCCATTGTATGAGAGATGTGAACATCAGTAGTAAGTTTCTGAATGCTATGTTGATTTGGTAAACATAAACAATAAATAAAAAGACGAGTCACAGAGAAGAAAGTCCTTTCCATTAGGGTAATCAATCCAATACTGCGACCATGACCATTCAATCAAGGATTTCTACAACCATGACCATACAATCAAGGAATTTAAAAAGTTTTAATAATTGAATCAAGTTAAGGTCTCAAAGTGTATCAAGTGGTTTTCAAACTTGAAGATGCCACTGGTGAAAGAGTTTTAATAGAGTTTTAAATTTTCAGGATTTTGTTATTAAAACAATGGAAATTGTGAAGCAAAATATGAAGAAAAACATGGAGGAGGCTGCCCTAGAGTTGCAAACCATGATCACTACTACCATGGGACTATTGAGGAGCTAGATGTCCATTCATTTATTTTTGGATTTTGTTGGAACTTCCAGCAGCAAACCCATCAATGAAGGACCTGAGAGGAAAAAAATCCTAAGAATTTGCAGTGGAGAAGGCTTTGAAAGAGGTGAACACCCCCATCGATGAAAATATTATGGCCGCTAATATAGCGAGCATCATCGCTGCAAAAAAATAGACCTCGTCGGCCTCGACAGTGAGACCCTTGAGATCCATCATCTTCTCCAACATCTCTTTTGTGCATCTTTTATCGATAAAACGGAATTTATTCTTCATGGCATTGATCAACATAAGAGTTAGAATGATTTTGTTGTTTGTGAAATGTTAATGCACTTATTATAATATGGCTTCCACTAGAAGAGAAAAATAAGTTTGAAGACAACCAATCGAAGGGATAAACACTGGGAGTGGTAGTCTGAAATATGTTTTATAGAAAAAGACAAGTGTTATTTTCAGGTGGACATGTTTTCTCCAAGGCTGCTGCCATGGATGAGTTGATGTTGTTGGGTTTGAATCTCTGAATGGTTGATGCTGTGAAGGAGGCTAGTTTCTAAATCATTGCTATATCTGAGGTAATTTATTTGGCCGTTCGGCCTATTCACAGTTGCATTCTTTGGATTTTTCTTGGAAGTAGTAGTATCATTAGCATGCAAGCAAGACTTTTGTCAATCCTCCTGCAATGTATTTTTACAACTTTGATATGTGCAATAAGCATATTGTGGGTTACAATATAGGACTCTGTTGCATAATTACCTATATCACTCGGTATGGTTTTTGGATGAATCCACAAAAACATCCTATGGAGAACTCTTTCAGTAATCACATTACATGCATAGCCAGCTCGATGTTCTAGTGCTTGAATGAAAATGAAACATTGAAATCTTGTTCTAAGGTCGGATGGTGAATCTTCTGTCATGGGATTTATTGGTTCTATTGGTGGCTCTACAATCTATATTATTGTTGGAGTCAAATGGTGAAACTCTCAATCAACAAGGACTGAAGGATCTAAAAATCAATCTGGAATGAACTATGGATATTGATCTCTAACTGGAAGGTATGCTTTCTTGGATTCCTTTTATCCCTACTCCTGTCTTTCCTCTTGATGCTTTTTCTTATGGCCTTAGATCAAGCTATTCATATCAAGCTATGTAACTTTATCAAACTCTAGAATTTGGATAAAGAGACCATGTACTAAGCCAATTTTCTATGGGCAATGAGTCTTAACTGAAATTGTTCCCAAAAAAATTCAACTTCATAATGGAGGGACTCGTATTTATGGAGGGTCTCTTCATGGAGAATGGAAATTCTCAGATAAGTATGAGCTCCTTCAGTTGTGATTGTATCACTTCAGAAAATAATATAAGTACCTATGAAGGAACCAACATGGGCAACCATTTTCACTGTCCTTCAAGCATTGCGGATCTCGAAAGTGAAGGTCAGATTCCTCGTTTCCATTTAGCCATTTTTTTTTCCAGATATATGCATTCTATATTTAAATGCTTCTTTCAAGATTCATCTGAAAACAAGAGGAGAAATCGACTAGACTCTATATATATCTTATTCCAAACATACAATTCATACACTCTAGTATATATAATATATACCTTTGTTTATATATACCTTTGTCTTTTCATCTGCAAGCTTCTATCTTTGCATCAAAGCTCTAGTCACAGTGCCATTCCAGCTTCAAAATTCCATCACATCTCCAGTTAGATGACTCAAGCAAGGAACATGAGATAGTTTCTTTTGGATTCAATGATTCAATTCCAGAGCAAGAACATGAAATGAAGTTTCCAATAATAGGTAAAGTAAAGAAGGGGTATGCGATTGAGCTAGTAAAGAAGGACCAGAACCAACATGTTTACAGGGTCGTGCATGTTTGCATGGTTGCGTAGGTGGCAGTGGCATATCAGGTCACTGCGGACAATGCAGTGCACCAAACATTCAATCTTAAGAAATGTTAAGAGGTAATGCTAGAGTAATTTCTAGCATTACTTCGTTGGGAAAAAATCACTATGCAAATGCATTGTTTAAAGAAAGACAAATTAAGATATCTTCTCCCTTAGCCTTAAGAAGACACCAAATAAGAGGTCCCATTAAAAAATTAGGTTAAACTGATTGAATTTCGACTGGAGTTGTATGAATTTACAAAGACTTTGGTTAAAATATTGAAAATTTATTGGTATTTGTGCCAAGTTAATAACAAAAGAAAAAAATGATTACTAATAGTCCCTACTAGCCTGAAGGTCAGGGACTAATAAAATATGTTGTTGAATAGCACAAATCCACCACAACAGGTCATCGATTCCTTTGAGGTCACAGTCATTATTTTTATTCCTCAAGTTAATGGTCATTGAATAATGTTGAAGTGAGAAAGAAGAACATAGAGTTTCCCATGATCATTATCTCATGAGAAAATACAATTATTAAATACATGGATGGTGGAGTATGCTGAAATGATAATGAATATAGTAAAATTGATATAGAAATGTAGTACATAAATTCCAAAGGAGGAGGACCCTCCACACAACATATTACACGTGAAAAAAAGGAAAAGTGATGCAACTAACATTCATTGATTAAGGAAAGGGATGTAGGAGAATTCATTGAATAGAGGTATATTTTCTTGTTTTATGATAATCTTTGGTGTCCACATTGCAAACAAGGATATGGATGAGCTTTGGAAAGTATTGGATCTCACATGTTTCTCTTAGCATTATCACATTCACATTGTAATTTTAATGTTCACATGGACCATGGATTGCCATTGGATTTTTCTTTTTAATATGATGATATTTTTTTAATGGAAATGATGGGTAGTCTACACTTTGTAATGAAATAATGTGAGTCTAAAGGATTTGTATGAATAAAAAAAGGAAGATAGATAAAACTGGAACTTGAGCAAGAAAATCTTGGTCCAAGGCAAAGGAATGTGATAAGGTTTTTTATTCAAGTCATGTCAAAGAATATAAGGTGTTTTATACAAGTTTAAGTCTGTAATGAAGTCATATTTCCTATTCATGTTAAATTAAAGTAGTTGAAGAGTTGAAGTAAGAGTTCAACTGGAGGTAGAAATTGAAGGCAAGAAGTCAATACCCAAGTCAAGTGGAATTATTAATATAAATTGTTAAAGTCAAGTCAAACGTAGTGAGTTTATTAAAATCAAGTGAAGTGCAAATGTGGCTTGAAATATCCTATTTATGTAATAAAGTATTGATAAAGTGATAGTGAAAGTCAAATTCAAGTCAGGTTTAAGTTATGTCAAATCATGACATTGTTGTTTCAATTAAGTTTTCCAAGCCAAGGTTATAGGTGTCTTGCTAGATGGAGATGTCCCTCATACAAGTAACACTTTTATGTAGTATTGTAGTGGAAGATTCAGATGAAGAATTCCATAAGAAGATGACAATAGAAAGAAAAAGAATAATAAAAATAAGAAGATGTATATTCCATGACAGAAGAAAATGATAGAGGAAAGTAAAATCAAAACAAAGAAAGAAGAAAAAGGCATGAAGAATAAGAGGAAAGTGAAAAAAAGAAGACAAAGAATGATAGAAGATAGAAGAGGATGGTGAAATAGAGTTAAAGAATATGGATTCTCGGAAATAAATAGAAGAAGCAAAAGACAAGGGCATATTGAATATACAAGAGACAATGATAGAGAAGGATAGAGAAGGATAGAGAAGGATAAAGAAACAATGAGAATGACACATAAAAATGGAAATGAAGAATGAAGAAAAATTGAAAATGAAACCCCTAACAATATTGATAGTCCTTCTTGATAATGTCTTTTGATGATGGAAAATAAAATGGTCATGGTTCTATGTTGTAAAGGGTTAGATTACCCTCAAATGAAAATATATGTTGAAATTAAATGTAATTAAGTCAAATGATGATGTAAGCCATGATAAGGAAAGTATACCCCCATAACTTGATTGTTGATGGTTTTTGGTAAACCAAATTTCACTTGTCATGAAAAATAAAGGTTTTTGGTTAGTGAGAAACCACTTGATGTATGAATGGTTCATGGTAAACTAAAGCCACTAAAGAATTGTAATGGTTGAGGGTAATCCACAAAAAGATGTAATGGTTGAGGCTAACCCAAATAAACCTAAAGTGTGGTTATGGGGACGATAAAGAGAACCCAAGATGATGATTAATGATGATGCAAGGGGAGTGAAATTTTTTATGACTGAAGAATTGTTGTTGATGTTGGAATACCTAGAGGGGTGGGGGGTGAATCAATATGAGCACTTTTATCACTTTTAACCACTTTCAATCACAATGTATAATCATATCATATAAACATTAACTTGGTCAGTTACCATTCAACAATTTATTATCTATGTTTAGCATATCATCAGTAATATAAATCAACAGTGGATGATAAAATAATCACAGATACACAGTACACCAAGATTTACGTGGAAACCCAATGCGGGAGAAAACCACCTAATGTTTTTCATATACGTCAGAAGAAATACATTCATTGGAAGCACCAACTTCCCAATTTTCCAGCTCCAACTGGAAGGAGTCTCCAACCCCCTAATTATCAGGCTTCAACCTAAAGAAAAATACAACTCCCTGATTTACCAGCTACAACTGGAAGGAAGATCCAACCCCCTAGTTTACAGGCTCTAACCTGAAGGAAGCTCCAACTCCATGATTCTCCGGTACCAACCGGAATAAGGCTACAACCTCCTTTCCTTGCCACGTCCTACCACCCTGAAATATAAATGTAGACCAACCTATCACTACCACATCAACCTGTCACTGTCCCTATCATTGGACTGATATACCATCACTGTCACTGCCAACCTTTCACCACAATCTATCACTATCAACCTCATTAATGAAACCATATCTACTCACATAGTTCAATCACCAAGAAAAACTCACGACCATATGCACAATATCACAAAGATGTGAATCAACTAAAACAACTCACAATAATAACCAAGATGTGCTTCTAGATCATATACTAAAATCACCAAGATGTGATTTTACCAATGAACCAATATATGTATGCCACATCATCCATAAACCATGAACCATGTACTATTCACATCAAGCTATGTGTCAAAACATCACTGGTATAAAACCAACCAAATGTCCAACATGCACCTCAACTGTATGCCAAACAATGCATCAAAACATATACCAATGTAGCCTAGACATGCACCATAAATGTTCCTCAACAAATCTACCTCAAACAACATGTACAATACATCCAATATGTACTTCGAGACATATACCAAAAAATCACCAAGACATGCCTCAAGCATGCTCTACAAGATCACCAAGATGAAACTTCAAAATAAGCATATAAAAACACCTCTGATCTTTTATCTAACCTTGTGTATGTGAACACAGACCTGCATACCTTCCTCAACTTCTGCAACAAGAGAATAACATCTTCATCAATGTTTACCTTAGTCTCACAGGACTAGTTTTGGATTAGTCACAAACCCTAAATTTAAAAAAGAATAACTTTGTACTTGTAATGAATAAAGGTTTCAAACTTTTACCCAGCCTTCTTTAGTATGTCTTATAAAATTAATCCAATTTTTACTCCTTGAATCATTCTTGAAAATGAGTTATAGAGAAAATGGCATTCCTTTTTGAATTCTGGCCTATTCTAGAAAGAAAACTTGTATGGAATTTCATGTGCTCAATATTTGATATATTACTCTGAAACTCTCACAAAATAAAATAGGTCTTGTACTCTTTCCATTTCAAGTAGTCTCACATCATTTGGATTCCCTATGAAGAAGTTATGACTTTTTTACCCGAAACACCTGTTTAAAACTAGTTTCGGGACTAGTCAAAATCCCTATCTTCCACATAGTGTATCACCAAAAGTACAACGAGCCAGAAGATGAAATTTATACCATAGATAGCTTGATATTTATTCTCAACATCCTTTTATTTTCACTATCTAAATAATTCTAGAAAACAAATTATAGAGAAAATGGTAAGATGACCTATAAATAACATACCTTAAAACACATCATCAAAATACTTCATCCTCCCTTGGTTTTTCGACCTTTTGTAGATATTCAATATGCTCAATAGGTGATAATGGGAGTCTCTTGAAGTCTTATTTATACTTCTCAAGTGACTTCCTTTAGGGGCTACCTTGTAACTGTTTTACCCCTTTGCTTATTCTAGGGCTAACCCACTTTCTTGTTGCAACTAACTTTTCCTTATTTAGTCAAATCATAAATAATTTGTTGCCACTGATTTATCCTTAATTAGCTTCTTTTTGTAACCACTTTACCGATAATTAATTTATTGTTCAACCACTTTGACTATTCAACCTTCTGTTACAACTACTTTACCCATAATTAATATCTTGTTGCAACCACCTTGAATATATTTTTTTTTGTTACAACTACTTTACCCATAATTAATTTATTGTTATAACCAATTTGAATAGCAAACTTCTTGATGAATTTCTAGGAGATTCTAGAATAATGAACTTTTGGTTGACCTTCTAGGGGCTTCTAGATTATTCTTGAGGATCCTCCAACTTCACAAGGCCATATCTCCTTGACCGTGATGAACCACGTGGCATAACACATATCACAGGAAACAATACAATGTGTACTATCCATTTATGATAGTCTTACTTGCAATTACACTATCCTTCATGTCAATATTCCTTAATTGTCTTTGGGCTCCTTAACAACACCTTTGGGGCTGCTTGCAGACTTCTTCAAATGCACCCATCATATCTACTAACATCAACCAACTGTCCAATGATATTATCCACATCTCTGGGGCTTCTGGACTTTTCCAAGGGTTGACATCAATGACAATCAACTGTCCAACAGTTGAACCATGTACAAGAAAAAAATCCCTATAGAATCAGTGCATATAGTGGATGACAACCCATGTAATCTAGTGGATGGTGACTTTTTTATATGGACTTTAACAAACACAATGTTATATTTTTGCAGGTACAAGATGAAAATTAAAGGAGAATGAAGATGAAGAAAACATACAAGAAGATTTTAGAATATATAAGATGAATAAAAATACCATTGAAGGCAAAGATCGCATAAGATGAATATGGAAATGAGACCAGTTCAAAAGACAGTTGAAGGGACAAAATAATATAATTGAATCACAAATATTCATTAAAGGGGGTATGAAGGGATAACTCCTACTTATGAATCATGAATATTGTCTAAATTGTATGATGGCTTGGTAATGATGTAAACCAAGCATACAATTCTAACTAAGAATCAAACATAAGGAGAAAAAAGAGAAGTTAGGGATGGAGATCAATTGAGAGATTCATGTAGAGATTATGGGAGATAGTTAGGCATATGGTTGAAATAAATATCTAGTTATGAAATACTTGTTACGGTCACCTATTTCTATATAAAGGGACCCAATTGTACAAAATAAACACATATAGGATGATATGATTGAATATAATTTTCCCCTTTGAGGGTTTCTTGAGTGTAAAATCACGGTGTCCCTTGCTTGATAGTTGTTTTGGTGTATTTTTTTTTGATGCTGTAAAACCAACATAATTCTTATCGATATTATATCATAACCCATTTTGGAGATAGTAGTCAACCTTGTTGTTTCCTTCTTCATTAATTTTTCATTAAAACTAATAAATATCTTATTGAAGCCCTCATCTTTTGCATCTTCCTCTTTGTATGCACATGGGTGAAATGCTAGCCCAAAATCATGTATCCAACATTCAAGGTGTATGTCACATTGTGCTATGCTCCTAGGGATAACTTCCCTCCTCCAAGTGCCTAACAATCATCCTCATAGGTAGGTAGCTTTCATAATATAACAATTTAATCCCCCATTGTTACGCACCAAATACCCCAAATAGCATAAAAGTAGGAAGAAGTAGTCTCCACACCTTGAGAATGAAAGAGACAGAATGAATGAGAAGCTTCTTTAAGGGGAAGACCTCCTTTTACAATATAACAAATGCACAATGATGAGTTGATATTTAAAAATAAGTCTCCTTGGTATATATAGGAGACAAAGGGTACAAATTACCATTAAGGGGCCTAGTCGACCAATAATGACAACACTAATATGATAATAGAATTGTGATGTATCAATATCTAGGGATTAACTTGCCCCTCCTCTTCAAAAAAGTGTTTTCTTCAACACTTGATTAATTGTGTATTCTTTTCCATGAAGAACTCATTTTCCCACGTTGTGTATTTTATTGATAAGTTCTTCCACATGATGAAGTACTCGTAATTGCTTGATTCCATGGTTTCTCAATTCATGTTTTAAGGATTGTTTCAAGTTATAATATGATTTTCCCTTCTTCATCAATATGTGTTAAAATAGTTTGAACTAGGATCTTGTCACTGATAACCTTCTTTATACAATAAACATGGAAGACTAGATGAAAAAGTGAAATTGGAGGTAACTTGAGTTTGTAATCCATACTAATAATCTTTTACAACACCTATTAGGGACCATAGTACTTAGGTGCTAATTTATTAGTTTTCTTTTGTTGCTTGACGGACATATATTTATATGGTTGCAACCTCAAAAATACCCAATCAACGGCTTCAAATTTCCTTTCATTGCGATGTTGATTAGCTTGTTACTTCATCCCATTTTGTGTTATTACCAAGTTGTCCTTTAATAAAATGGAGAACATCTTGTTGTTGTTGTATGTGATCCTTCACTGCTTAAACTTTATCTTTCCCTCTCAAGGGTGATGTGACTGATGGAGGATGATACCCATAACGTTTCATAAATGGGGAAATTTTTGATGAATTATAGAAGAAAGTGTTGTACCACCATTTTTTAAGGGTACCCACTTTATCCATCCCGCTTGTTTATTATATGTAAAGCAACAAAGATAACCTTCTAGGCACTTATTCAAAATCTTATTTATTCCATTAGATTGAGGGTGGTAAGATGACCTATGAGCCATTTGAGTACCGAAACAAGAAAACAATTCTATCCAATTACTTGTAAAAATCAGATCTCTATCACTTACAATAATCTTAGGGTTTCCATGTAACTTTTGAACTATTTCAATGAATGCTAGAACTATTGTACTTTCTTTAAAATGATGAGAAAGAGAGAAAAAGTGGGCATAATTTGTGATTTGATATGAGACTACCATGATGGAATTATTTCCTTTATATGTTGGTAGAACTATAACAAATTCTATTGATACCTCTTCCCAATGTTGACTTGGTATGGATAATGGTTCTAGGAGAGTTGGGATCTTGATTGTCTCTCCCTTGTTATATTGGAAAACTAGTCATTCCACCACAAAATTTTGAACATCAGTTTCAATAGCTTCCTATAAAAAATCCTTCTTGATCCTATGGTTTGTTTTAAAAAATCCTAAGTGTCGCCCTATTGGATTGGTGTGTAGTTCCAAGAGGAACATATGTTTGATTTGGGAATTCTTAAATATGCATATGATATCCTTATACTAGAGTGAATCAATATTCCACACGAACGGATATATGAACGGTACCAACTCCAACTCCTCTGTTCATTTTTGGTTGTGCGGACCCACCCTGACTAATAGGATGATGTGCTGACCTGGGTAGAATTGACTTTACCCACCCTGCCTGGACAAGATGTTCGAATAGTTTATCCAATGTATTATGATAGTGTTCTAGTTGTTGAATAATCTTCGATGCATTATGCTCCCATTTCCATTCGATCCGTGCCTCTTCCACCCATTTAGCATGTAGAATGGAGATAACAGAAAGTAAGGTCTCAATTTTTTCTTCTTTTGTTGAAAGTGCATATATCACCACATTTTGTTTCCCTTTCTTGTATATAATTTTAAAGTCATAACCTATCATTCTTGTTCTAAGAAGTATTTTATATCATCATGATCTATTTTGACCTTGAAGTGTCTTCCTATAAGGAAAGAACACCATTTCTTTCTTATAAATGGGTTTAAGTAAGTCCCTTCCTTTAAGTTGGTGACTTTTTCAAAAGCAAGTGTCCTTCCTTCTTCCATTTTCTTGAGGCATCAGTCTTCATAATAAATCTTTTTATGAAGTCAATTGTGGCTAGGATAGGAGTTATACACATAGCCTCCTTAAGTTTTTGAAAATATTGGATTGCCTCTTGAGTCCAAGAAAATGCATTTTTTTTCCATAATGGTGTTAGATGTGTTTCTATTTGACAGTAGGTTTTGAAAAAATTATGGTAAGAGCCTATCAATCCCAAGAGCCCTCTAAGATTCTTGAAAGTTTTGGGAATTGGCCATTCCACCATAGATTTAATTTTGTTAGGGTCCACTTTGAAATGCTCATGAGATACAATATGGAATCTACAAGAACTCATAATGGAATTCTTGTTTTCTAAAAGCTATTTTGGGAATGTCTTCTTCCCTCATTATAATTTGATGATAACCTAAATTAAGATCCAAGTTGGTAAAGAAAATTTCTCTATGTAATTCATCTAAGGGTGATATTATTAAGATCTCTATTATCTATACACATACACCATGAATCATCCTTTTTTTAAACCGTCACCATTGGTTAAGAGAAATCACTTTGGCTAGGTTGAATGATGCCAACGTCTAACATTTCTTGAACCATACTCTCATTATCACTCTTTTGGGAATATGGATATATGTAAGGTTTGATGTTTGGTGTTTCACTTCCTAGTTGTAAGAGAATAACATGATCACACTCTCAAGTAGGTCGAATACCTTTGGACATGTTTGCAAAAACCTTGGAATGATTGTTAATAACTCTTTGGAGATCCAAGGGAACATAAAGTTATTTGTTTGAACTTATAGTGATCATAATTGGGAAATTATACCATAGTGTCCATTTTTTAATAATTATATCATTATATTAGATCTTATCACTTGGAATGATTTCCATTGAATACCTTTGAGTTCAATTCCCTTTTCTTCAAAGGAAAATATCATGAAAATTTACTGAAAATTAAGAGCCACTATTCTAGATGATTGCAATCATTGGACCCCTAATATAAAATCAACACCTCTCATTTATATTTCTATAATTAGAGTATCCATTAAATACTCCCACACAGTGATATTACTATTGTGGCACTTCACATAACAATTTATGCTACCTCCTTTTTCAATTATTACTCAAAATTATGGTGCTAAATATATAAAGCAATTGAGAAGTTGGAATAATTTGTAGTTAATGAAGTTATGGGTGCTACCATAATCAATCAACATTGTTACCTTCTTATTTTGGATATATCCTTCTATATTGAGATTTTGTGGAGTGATGATGTTAGATAAATCATGACAAGGTATGGTTGGAGTAACCCCTTTGATTTCTTAACAGGGTTGCACTACTTGATCTTATTTCTCTTCACAATCTATGTAGAATAATTTCTTCTCACTACACTTATACACTTTATGATATTTACTATCACAATTAAAACATATCCCCCTTCCACTTATTTCAGCCAGTTGTTGAAGTGTAAACCTTATAGGTTGATTGAGGTTAGTAGTGGTAAGATGGCCTTCTCTATAGGTGTTAAGGGTAACCCTTCTAGTAGCCATATTTTTACTTTAAAATTTTCCTTGACATAACAAAATCATTCTTCAATGATTGAGGCTCAAAGAGACACACCTCATGTGTAATATCCTATAAATTACTCATAAAGAGATCCAACAAATTTTCCCTTGGGATGTTCATCACTCTAAGAAACAACTTTTAAAAGTGATAAATGTTCTCTATAATTGGATCTCTTTGCATGACATTTATGAATTGGATAAAGAAGGTGTTTCTCTTAATATCCTCATAATTTGATATCAATTCATATGTAAAAATAGACCAAAATACAACTGATCTATAAACTACCATGGATATTCCACTAGAATAGCTTGTCACAACAAATCTTGTATTGTGCATAAATATTGCATTATGCATGTTTATTTCCTTCTCAGATTTATAAACATTGGCTTAGTTCTCAAATTTATGAAAATAACTAAAATACAAAAATGAAAGAATGAGAAAATGAACACATCATCGACACAAATGGACACAATCTGTACCCTAGGAAATCCAAAATGGGATAAAACCCAACTAGATGGTAAGGTCTATGCCCTACTGTTTTTTCTTTAGTATGAAAATGCAAATACAAAGAAACAGACACTCACTATGGATTTTCCTTTGACACTAGGCCCTAAATGGCTACTACATAATCATCTTCCTCCTCTATTATTATCTCAAAATCCCACTCCTAGATTCCCTACTCAACTATTAAACAAGTACAATGATAAAATAATGGAACCCCCTCTCCTCCTAGTGGCCTAGTATTTAACATAGTCTAATAGTTGTCCAGGGTTAGGGTTTTTGCATGCCTCAACCCTTAGTTAGTGTTAGGGTTTTGGAACTTATATATTATTGTTTAAAATCCACATGTAATTAGTGGGGTTTAATGTGGCATCCACTCAGTACCATGGTGGTCAACAAGCTAGGTCAACTTGTAGGAGGCATAACTTTTGCATACAAACTCTAGTTAATGTGATTTTCACACCATTGGAAATGTTTCATTATGTAGAACAACATTAAGGGGATGAAATCTATTCCCATGTATTTTTGAGCCCTCAAAGTTTGATTTGATGCCTCAAAATGGATATGGAAGGTTTCAGACCCAAAATCTCCAAATTCGCACCTACCACTAAAATAGGCCTTGCAAGCCAATTCCTTCATTTTTTACACCTAGAACGTAGCAAATTAGATGAAAAATTATATAATTATCCATTTTGGATCATACCTCCTTTTTAGGGAGGATTTTGGTCCCAAAAATATTTTATTCAATGATTTGAGGAAAGTTTTCCTCTACCTTCATCCTAGAGTACCATTTTAGGTTTCCTGAAAGTTGTCCTTTTAACCTGATCGATCAAAGGACATGTTTCCCCTGTCTGGTAGTTCTAGAATTATTCTGTAAAAATGTATCTTCTACAAACTTTCCTTGATCTTCTGGTGCTAGTTCCTCTATGGTAGGTAGGAACTACTCATTTTCCTAATCCAACATGGAAGGCCCATAGAGTTTTAGATTTTCCACATTCACTACTAAGTAAAAGTGCATATATGGGGGTAGACTGCTTTTGTAGAAATTATCACCCACCTTCACCAGTACCTAAAAATGACCATATCATAGAGTCTTTATATTATTATTGGGATCCTATATCCTTTCTTTTTTTAGCTACAACCAAACTCCGACTACCTCCTTGAATGTTTTCTTAGTTTTGCGTTGACAATGTTGGGACTTGTACTTTTCCTGTGAATTCTTCAACATATCCTATACTTGAAAATGGATTTTCCTAATATTTTCAACAAATATCTTATCTTTCAATGCTTCTCTTGTAGTATCCTAATAATCCAAGTGAACGTTATGGTAACTATCCCAAAACTTGTTTATTTTTTCCCTTTCAAGAGAGTGAACTTGTACAACCTACCACATGTCCAATTTTTTAGATGTACTTCTAAAATCTAGACTTGTAATGCTATGGTATATTTTATTTTCCAATGAAACTAGTCACACTTAGTTTTGATCTCATTAGAATTAGATATAACTATTTTACCAAGAACACCCTTTTGATACTAGTTTTTGGACTAGCAAAAAGCCCTAACTTCCATAAAGTATAAGTTTGAAATTATAGTTAATCATAACCTAAAATTTTAACCATGGGTATTTAATATTTCTTCTGAATGTATCATAAATTTTACTATATGAAAATTCATAGATAAAAATTTATAGCGAAAATGCAAGATGACTGGAGGAAACCTCCTTTTACAATATAACACATGCACAATGTCAATATGATCTCTAAAACTAAGTCACCTTGGTATATATAGGAGGCAAAGGGTACAATTTACCATTAAGGGGCCTGTTGGCATAGGGGTAGACCCAGGGTCCATCACTACAACATCACACCAACAAAACCCTAACTACCGGCCCATTCGACAAAACCTGTGAAGAAGATCAAGTCTCACCCAAGGTAGAGGCAGGGGTGGTTGCAGGACTCCAGTGTCTGCAACCTTTGTTGGGACACAGATCTGTGATTGTAACACCTTACATAGCACTTAGCAGTTATAGTTCAGTAGTATTCAGTCTTTGTCTACAATGCAAATAAACCCTAATTACAGTGCAACACAGTATTCAACCAATTCAACAGATCCAAGCACTAAGCATACAAATAGAGATTAGATCTAGCATTCATTCACATTATTCAACATCAATAGATCTACCTATCATTCATCTATATAAAATAACTAAGCAAGTAAATACATAAACACATAAACACATCGCACAAAGAATTCATAAAAGAGGATGTACATGGTTCACCCCCACCCTGGGGCTACGCCCACCAACTCTTCGTATGATTTATTATCTTTCTTCAACCTTCTTACATGCATAGAGCCTTCAGATCAAATTTGCACATGACAGGAGATATGCATACTCTTCGCTAGATCCTCCTTCCCAAAGCTAGGTTACAACACAAAGCCTACATACAGTCCCTTACAACCACTTTCACTCAGCCTTGCAGACATACACAAATAACTTACAACTTTTACTTACACTTAGCACCACCTGCAACTGAATTTTCATTCACGCATAGCCATTCATACTCACCTTAAAATTAAAGTTAAAATTGCTAAAAATAGTAAATTGCCAAAATTGTCAGAAAACTGTCTTGAGCCAGTTGGAAAAGGTGGGTGGCCACTGATATCCATCTATATCAATCCTCCCTCCTTAGGAAGAAATGGTCTCCATTGCTTTGAGGTCCCCCATTAGATGAGTAAATTTCTGCTGAATTTGGCCCACGGCGAGGGGCTTGCCTTGGTGCAGGAGCTGCCCTGCTTTGACGACTCGATAAAGTTGGATCCTTTGTTGTCGAGTGACCTTCATCTGTGTGTCCACAATATGATCATTGGATGCCTATTGTATGCATTCAGGGTTGAGCTTTGTTGGTTTCAACTGTTCTGCTACTTCTGAGGTGTCCAATAATTGTGGCAAATAACGGCAAAGAAGATTCATGTTAAACACTAGGTGCAGGCCAAGGAAAGGAGGAATGTTGAGCTCAAAAGCATTAGCCCCATAGCCTTGGTGATAGTGTATGACCCATAACGGAGTGGGTGAAGCTTCCGATGGGGTCCTATAAGGAGTTCTTTCTGCAAGTGCAACCAAACTTTGTCACCCACTTGGAACTTATGTGGCACCCGATGTTGATCATGGTGTTGTTTGTACTTATCATTGGACTTCTGTAGGATATCCTGAACCTGTTGGAAGATGTGCTGGATCCGCTCAATGAACCAGGTGGCTTTGTCAGCTTCATTTGGAGTAGGATATGATTCAGTCGAGGTGACTGCAAGGGGAAGTGCAATATCTATGGGACCCAATGGTTGGAATCCCAACGCCACCTAAAAGGGGCTGTGGTCGGTTGAGCTATGCAGGGCTCGATTGTAGCTATGATGGACATAGGGAAGCCTCTCATCCAATGTGTGAGGGTGCTTTGAATTATACATGTGAAGGATATGCACAATCATTTGATTTACAACCTCGGTTTGGCCATCTGTCTGGGGGTGGAAGGCCATGGATTTGGTGATCTTGGTATCCAGCAGTGACAAGAGGCTCTACCAGAATGTGCTGAGAAATCTACTATCCAAATCTGAGACAATGGTTTGTGGGATTCCAAAATGTAATCAGACTCGTTCAAAGAAGAGCTTGGTAGTGGCCTCTGTTGTGATGCTCTTCTTGCAGGCAACCAGAACCACCATCTTAGAAAAGCGATCAACAACCACAAAAACATAGTCATTTCCCCGCTTGGTGGACGGGAGGCCCGACATGTAATCCATTGAGATGGATTCCCATGGCCTGCCAGGAGTAGGAAGAGAGGTGTACATGCCATGTTTCTTAGTGGTCAGTTTGGCAATAGCACAGGCAGTGCAGGACCTGATATACTTGCTAACCTCTTGTCGAAGTTTCGTCTAGTAGAAATGTTTTTGTAGCATTGTCACTGTCTTTTTGAGGTCGAAGTGTCCTGCCACCTAATTGTAGTGGGCTTCCCAGATCATCTTCACTCACTCACTTGATGGAACACAGATATGGCCCAGATGACACAACGACCCATCCGAAAGATGGAAATTATTGACAACTGCATTTGCACCCAACATTTGGTAGGTAGTGGTGAAGTCAGGTTCTGTCTCATAGAGTTGGAGCCATCCAGATGTCTCATGGACGAAAGAGTCTACCACCATGGTGACTGCCGCAACTAGTGGTCTACTGAGGCAATCAGGGACGCGATTGGTGCTTCCTATTTTATACTTGATGTTGAGGTGGAATTGCTGCAAGTTTGTGGACCAATTTTGATGGCGGTCATTCTATAATTTTCCTTGTGTCTACATGAATTGCAGTGGCTTATGATGAGTGTGGATGATTGTCTCCTTCCCAAGAATGTAATGTCTCCACTGGAGGTAGGCTTGCATAATGGAGTACATTTCTTTGTCGTAAGTAGGGTACTTACGGATAGTATCTGACAGTGTCTCACTATGATAGGCCACAGGGTGGCCGTGCTGAGTGAGAACGACGCCCACAACATAGTCTGAAGCATCTGTCTCGATCTCAAAGGGATGTTGCAAGTCTGGTAGTGAAAGTACTGGGGCTGAGCACAAGCGTTGCTTCAAATCATCAAATGCCTATTGTTGGGACTGACCCCATGAAAATTTTTCCTTACCACCACCCCTGATTATTTGGATGAGGGCCCATGCGATATGGGAGAATCCCAACACGAACCTGCGATAGAAATTGGCAAGGCCCAAGAAGCTCTGGAGCTCAGTGAGTGTTGTTGGGGCTGGCCAGTCACAGATGACTTAGATCTTGGCTGGATCCACATGTACGCCATGTTGATCAATGATGTAGCCCAGGTAATGGACCTTGTCCATGCCAAAGGAGCATTTTTCAAATTTGGCATATAGCTTGTGCTGTCATAGGGTGTGCAGAACCTGCTGAATATGTTGCAAGTGTTTGGCCCAAGTCTTGCTGTAAATTAGAATGTCATATAGATACACCACTACAAAAGTATTGGTGAATGGTCGTAGGATATCGTCCATCATTCTCATGAAAGTGGCTGGAGCATTTGTCAAACCAAATGGCATGACCAACCCTTCAAAAAGGCCTTCCTTTGACTTGAAGGCGGTCTTCCATACATCTGTCTATTCTATCGGGAAATGGTGGTAGCCAGAATTCATATCAATCTTACTGAAGTATTTGGCCCCCATGAGTTGATCAAGGAGGTCATCAATTCGGGGAATCGGGTACCGGTTTCTGACTGTGATTATATTCATAGCCCAGTAATCAATATAGAGTCTCCAGGTTCCATCTTTCTTCTGTACCAGCATGATTGGGCTCCCAAAAGGTGATGAGATGGGGTGAATGTGCCCCTTGTGGATCATTTCTTGGATCTATCGCTTGATCTCCTCATTCTCTAACAAAGAGCAATGATAGACTGGCCCATTGGAAAGCGATACGCCGGGGGTTAGATCAATGTGGTGCTTGACCTGACAGTGTAGAGGTACCCTTGTAGGTGAGGAGAAGATATCTGAGTATTCTCCTATGACCTTATCTACTTACTTTTGTTGTGTGGAGAGGTTGGCCGCAGAGACCCTAGATGTGGTTGTGATATTTCACTTATTCTGAGAGCGAATCACGAAGAAGAAAAAATTCCCCTTCTAAGAGATGACCTTCCTACATTGCTTAGCAGAGATCAAGGAAATAACACCAGGTGGGACTGCCTCAGGTATCCTGTACAATTTTCTATTCAAAGTAATAATAACACTATGAGGCCTAGACTCATATATAGCATGACGTTTCCATAAATAAGGTTGGCCCAAAAGAGCATCACAAAATTCGAGAGGAGCAACATCACACAATGCCTTGTCTTTGAAGGGTTGATGTCGTACGATAGTTGACACTGTTGGCTGACGCAGAGATCACTTCCTTGGCAGAGCCATCCAATGGTGTAGGGTTGTGGGTGCGACATTGTTGGCAGGGCCAGTTGCTTGATGACCTCTGCTGAGATGAGGTTTTTATGGCTACCACTATCAACAATTAAGTGCAGTGGGGTGCCTTTTACCCACATCTATGAATGGAAGAGGTGCTCTCTTTCTTCTGGCTCTTCTAGTTCACCAGGCTGGAGCTTGGTGGTAGCAATGGTGGCACTGGGTTCCATGTTAATGATCCATCTTCCCCTTTCTGGTTCTAGCTCAGAGTCAGAATCTGCATCTTATTCATAGGCTTTCACTTCGGCCACCAGCGACTATTTCGAGCGGTAGCCAGCAATGTTATGCCAAGGGCTCTTATGGAAGTCACACCACTTCCCAATATATTTCTTTGTCTTTTCGGTGTCCTTCTTTGCTTGTGGCTTGGACTCGTAGTCCTAATACTATCCATATTTTCTCTATCCTTTTTTTTGTGGGTTGGGGCTTCCCTTTCTTGGATTTTGTTGTGAGGAGTTCCCAGGCCCAAATTTCCACGTCTTTTATTTGAGCTTCTGCTCGGTTTTGATGGCATATCGGTAGGTTGTGCCTAAGGATGAGATGTCCAAAAATTCCATTTTGGTCTGGATGTATCTATGCAGAGCACCACAATACTTGAGCACTAGATTTCAATCTGAATCTTTGATACCCAACTTGGTGTGCAAGGTATGGAAGACATTTGTGAAATCTGACACTGCTTGGTCTCTTTCTTGCCGCAATGTGGTCCATTTGGTATATAGGTCATTGTAACTTTTGATAGGGAAGTATTGTTCCTTAAGAGCATCCTTGAAGGATTCCTAGGTGGTTGTGGCTGAAAATAATGAGGTTTCCTCTGTTCCCTGTTTCTCACATAAGGTTTCCCACCAATATTTGACATGGGGAACGACTTTAAGGAGTGCAAAAGTAATCTTTTCTCTATTCTAGAAGTTATGGATAGACAAATACCCTTCTAGCAGATTCAACCACTTGTCTACAACATCTGCGTCTATATAACCTTCAAATATAGGAATATTGAAGTTTATTTGTACCTTGAAGGGGGTGGCGCTTCCGTTCTAAGAAGATGCGTCGCTTGTTGGTAGCCGCCAAAGGATTTGCGCGAAACTATCCATCATCTCATTCCTCTGTTGCATGAGGGATTCCTCAATCAATAGTTTGAAAGGATCTCCTGTCCCATCATATTTCTTTTCTCCTACCATGAGAGGTCGCTTGGGCGTGCACGAGATTTTTTCCTCAAGAGAAACAAGCTCAAGACCCAACTCTTTGTACTCTGACCTCATTAGGGACATGCATTAAGATGACAAGGAGCAGATTGCTCTAATACCACTGATCCATATTTTATGAGTAGAATGAAATGAATACAGATTATTAATAGATTCTTGGCACAAAATAACAGAGATACTTAAAACTAGTTTTCCATTCAGTAATGAAATAAGATGAAACTGTAAAATGCAGTGGAAACAAGCTTGCTGGAATGGTGGTGGCTTATCTCTGAGAAGAGATGTGATGGCTTCACTCATTCACAAGAATGACATTACAATGAGGCTCTAAAGGCCTTTTTACAATAAAAAATAATGCCCAAAACCCTAGACATCCAAAAACCTAACCCTAGGAGATGAAGCGCCAAAAGTCATGTGGGCCCCGTTTGGGTAAGTTAGTACAACAACTTCCTGGGGTCGTAACTTTTGCATATGATCTCCGTTTTAGGCATGTGATAGCCCGTTGGAAAGGTATGATTGAGGAGATTAATTTTTGGGGCTCAATCATACCTTTTCATATCATGGAGGAGCTTGATCCTAAAAAAATTTCATTTAGTCCCTCAAAATGGCCCTGAAAGTTAAAACTGCTAAAAATAGTAAATTGCCAAAATTGTCAGAAAACTGTCTTGAGCCAGTTGGAAAAGGTGGGTGGCCACCGATATCCTTCTAGATCAACACTGGACTAGTAGGTCTACTTCTTACATCACCTAGCTACTTATTTATACATTACAAAATTGGGCCTAAACATGGGTAAACCCATGGGTTGACATCCCCATGCCCGTTACATAATTCCAAATCTCAAAAATCCATAAAAGGGGGTTGAGATCTCGCGATCCCCACTTCATCTTGGTATCCACCTTCGACAACCTATCAAAGTCCCAAAAATAGGTCCAACATGACCAAGGATCCTCAAAACTTGGTCAAGGGCCAATATGCCCCCAACACTGACCTGTGACTTGTCCCGAGTCGCTCTGATCTGGATAATTCTACCTCAAAAACCTCAAGCTTCTTATACTTGTTGTTGTGCCATGGCCTCCTGTTCAACGAACTCCTGGATAACATATTTTTTGACATGTCCCTCTAGGTGATGTTCTACTGCAGTGACGACTTGCTCCATTTCTGCTCCTTGGCCTTCGATCTCTGTGAATAGATGACAAGCCTCATCTTATGTAGGTTGGAGCCTCTAAGTCACTTCCATGACTCTTATTTGAATGGCGTGGACCTGCTATTGAGTACTGCACTATTTTTGGGATCGCTTCATTCTTTCAACAACTGACAGGGGCTTCAACTGCGCCTGTATTATTTCTTCTTGATACTTCACCTCTTGGAGTTGTGACTCCAGTGTCTTCAGTTTTGGATTCTCAATGGGTAGCTCGTAATTCTGGGAATTATGATCACTCAGTTGCTTGAATTCCATGGCAAGGGACTTTATTCTCTCAACTGTGCCTCAAGTAGTTTCATCTCTTTGATCCCTCACATCCTGCGGTGTGTCAGGCATTGTGCGGAGCTCTAAGTCTGGTATTCTTTGCTGTAGCTACTGCATAGCTTCTGCAAGATTCTCTACTTGATGCTCGACTCTATCTTCTACCTTTGGCTCCAAGCCCATCACAGAGCGGAGTTCTCTGTTGACTTATTCTTTCACTTCGAGATGTTCTGTGAGCAATTGTTCCTTTTCTTGTTGAATATGTGCTTTCTACTTTTCAAACTTCATCTAGAGAGCAACCTTCTCTTGCTCTACAAGTCGATGTTTTTCTATGAGTACTACTTGCACTTTCTTTAAGGTCTGGGTGGCTTGTTTAGTTTCTTCTTGTACACGACGAAGGCAAGCTTTGGTCGCATCAACTAGTCAGGCAAGTTGGGCTGGCTCATCTCCCAACTCTTGTTCTCCCAATTGCAGGGGCGTAGTGGACAAACCTCTTTTCCTCTAGTTGTGCCCTAGTTTTTAGGGTAGGATAAAATCTTTCAAATATACCTACATCCATACTTTTGAAACAAAAATTTCCACTAATCTTACTTTCAGCAGAGCACAAAGCTTCCAGATCTAAAAATTTTCACTATTATTACCTCTATCAAAGCACAAGGTGTTCATATCTTACCTCTTTTCTTCAGATCATACTTCGTTTCTTAGCACAGATCTTCACAGATCGAGTAGAATATTGTGCACTAGAGAGACAAATCTACGCACAGAGATTTCACAATTTTAGGTCAGATCTTCGCATAAAGCTTCTCTTTCCTTAGTTCCCAACAACCACAGTTTCAGTCCCGGCAACAAAACTATTTGTTGGTACAAGGGCAAACCCAGGGTTCAACGCTACAACAACGCACCAACAAAATCCTAACTACCAACCCTTTCGGCAACACCTGCGAAGCAGATGAAGTCTCACACGAGGTAGAGGTAGGGGTGGTTGCAGGACTCCAGTGTCCACAACCTTAGCTGGGACACATATATGTGATTGCAACACCTTACATAACACTTAGCAGTTATAGTTCTGTAGTATTCAATATTTGTGTACACCGCAAATAAACCCTAATTACAACAAAACACAGTATTCAACCGATTCAACAAATCCAAGAACTAACCATACAAATAGAGATTAGATCTAGCATTCATTCACATTATTCAACATCAACAAATCTACCTATCATTCATCTATATCAAATCACTAAGAAAGTAAATACATAAACACATAAACACATCGCACAAAGCATTCATAACACAGGTTCACTCCCACCCTAAGGCTACATCCACCAAATATTTGTCTTCTTTATTATATTTCTTCAACCTTCTTACATGCATAGAGCCTTCAGATCAAATTCACAGAGGACATGAGATCTATGCACTCTTTGCTAGATCCTCCTTCCCCAAGCTAGGTTACAGCACAAAGCCTACATACAATCCCTTACAACCACTTACACTTAGCCTTGCAGACATACACAAAGCACTTAAAACTGTTACTTGCACTTAGCACCACCTATAACTGACTTGTCATTCACACTTAGCCATTCATACTCACTTAGCACTTAGCACACTGGCCTACTAGGTCTACTTCTTACATCACCTAGCTACTTATTTATACATTACAAAATCAAGCCTAAACATGGGTAAACCCATGGACCGACATCCCCATGCCCGTTACATAATCCCAAATCCCAAAAATCCCTAAAAGGGGGCTTGTTAAGCCCTAATATTGGCTCATTACCCCTTAATTGGGGCATATTACATTAGTAATGTTATTTTATTTATTTCGGCTTTATTCCATTAGTTGTAATTATACCTCCTAGTCTCCTATATATACCAAGGATACATTGTCATTTGGAATCATCTTGTACTTAAACATTTATGTGGGTTAAAAGGAGGTTGCCCCCTTGAAGAGGCTTATTATCTGAAATTATCTATTTTTCAAGGTGTTGAGTACTTATTTTAAGGTTTTTCTATGCTATATTGATATTTGGTTCTTAACATATGGTATCAGAGCTCAAGGTCTTGGGGTTTCGCTGCTACATCTGAGACACCGTGGAATTTTCACTATAACTTTCTTTCTACAATGTTTCAAAAGGAACAACTTGGAGTATATTTAGTAGATATATCAAGTTACGTTGGGTTAAAATTTCATCTCCTTAGGCCTTATACTTTCGAAGATACAACCTTTGTAAGATAGGGTTCTGGAATCATCCTCAATTGAGTCATTGCGGAATTTTCGCTATAAAATATTTTCTGTAACATTTCAGACCCTAAAATACAAAGGCTATTCACAGAAATTAGTAAGGTATATGTGGTATAAATTTCCACTTCTAGGTCATCTTACATTTGTATATACACCTTGTGGAATATAGGGTATCTGACTAGTCCTATTGACTAGTCTCAAGCAGGTGTTCTGGGTAAAACAATCATAAATTCTTCCTAGAGTATCAAAATTGAGTGAGACCAGTTGCATTGGATAGTGGAAAACTTGTAGTAGTTTTGGTACAAGTTTCATAATTTTATATCAATTATTTTGTGTGGGGAACACTATACAAGTGAGTTCTCGTGGAAAGGAAAAAAATCAGCAATTTGTGGCGAAGTTGCCGTAAATTCCACTTGGCACATCCAATTTTTATCAGACCTGTGGCATTGAAGAGAAGAAATATTAGAGACCTAAAAAACATAAAATTTCATACTCAGAAGGGCCAAAATTTTGGAGATACAATAAAAGAAAGATTGTCTATCAGAACCACCTCAAAATCAAGGTTTAAAGTGATACTTGGCCAACATGCCACCAAAAAAATAGAACTTCTACACCAAATAAGCCTCCAGACAATCCTAATTGGACTCTTGATGAAGGTGAAGAAATGCATAGGGACATAAATGATTTACAAAAGAAGACAATAACAAAATATGAACTACAGGAGATGATGGTTTCAACCGAAGATAATTTTGAGGCAATAAATACTAAGATGGATGCTTTAAAAGGGGACATCATGGAAGGATTGGAAAATTTCCTAATAGAGAGGACACCTGAAAGTGAAAATGTATCCCATGAAATTCATGATGAGGACACAAGGAAGGTGAATCAAGAATGGAGAAACTCCAACTTTGGGTTGAATACCAACCACATTTCTAAGATCGATATGAAGAAGTTTGATGGCAAGGACCCAATCACATGGATACTTCAGATGGAGAAATTCTTTGATATACATAACGTGCCACACACACAAAAGGTACGAATTGCTTCTTTATATTTAGAACCCAATCAATTTGTATGGTATCGATGGCTTTGTTCTCACAAATCACTCGTCACTTGGACAATTTTCATGGAAGAAATTATAGCACACTATGAGGATACAAGGAGCAATACCTTCTTTATCCAAATGATAAATCTCAAGCAAAAGAGTTCAGTTACCGAGCACATTGAGAACTTCCAAAGATTGAATATAAAGGTAACATATATTCTAGATGAGCACTTGATTTATGTATTCATAGGAACTTTAAAGGATAACATTCAACATGAGGTTCGCCTTTGGGAACCCAAAATCATTGGAGAATGCATTTAAGGTGGCAAGAAATGTTGAAAGTAAAAATATGGCTATGGCTACTAGAAGGACCAAGCCTAACATCTATAGAGAGAATAATGCTCCTTCTTATAAATAACCTCAACCTACAAGGTTGAAACCTCAACAATTGGAGGAAATCAAAGCAAAAGGTTTATGCTTTAATTGTGACAACAAGTACAGTAAGGGACATAAGTGTGGTGAGAAGAAATTATTCTACATATATTGTGAAGAGGAAGAAGAACACAAACAAGAACCATTTCAATATGAAAACGTAGAAGCAATTTCATTTGAAGAGTTGACTCCCATGATATCGTGTAATGCATTGGTTGGAATTAGCACTCCTCAAACCCTCAACATCGAAGGATACATAAAAAATAAAAAGGTAATAGTCCTAATTGATTCCAGCAGTAATCATAATTTCATTCACTATAAATTAGCCAAAGATTTCAATCGCTTTGTATATCCAACGCCATAGTTTCAAGTAATGATTGCAGATGGAGGAACTATCAATTGCTCAGGAAAATGCAATAAGATCAATCTTACTATAGGGAAATATGTAATTAATAGTCCAATGATTGCTATACCCATGGGTGGTGTTGAGGTTGTACTAGGAATCCAATGGTTACAATCATTAGGAACAATGGATTTTAATTTTAAAGAACTTTTCATGAAATTTTCATTGGAAGGAAAAGAAATTGAGTTAAGAGGTATCACAGGGAAACCCGGTAAGGTGATAAGATCTAATGGCGTGACAAAATTATTGAAAAAGGGGCATCAAGGAGTTATTGCACAACTATGCTCACTAGATGTTCAAACATCTAAGCCATCTATTCCTCAATATCTCCAAGGGATCATTGATAAGCATTCCAAAGTATTTGAAGATATTCCCAAAGGTCTTCCACCCACTCTAAATCATGATCATGAAATTCACCTAATTCCTGGGAGTGTTCCTCCTAACATCAAGCCATACAGATACCCTTATGCCCAGAAGAGTGAAATTGAGCGCATGGTTGAAGAAATGTTAGAGGCTAGCATTATTAGACCTAGCCAAAGTTTTTACTATGCACCAATGGTAATGGAATTCAAGAAAGATGGCTCATGGCATATGTGTCCAGACTATAGAGAGCTCAACAAGATCACTATTAAAGATAAGTTTCCCATTCTCGTCATTGATGAATTGTTAGATGAACTACATGGAGCAATCTATTTCACAAAATTGGATCTTCGTTCAGGGTATCATTAGATTAGAATGAANACTCATGAAGGCCATTATGAATTTTTGGTCATGCCTTTTGGCTTTACAAATGCACCTTCCACATTCCAAGGGTTGATGAATTCCATTTTCAATCCCTTCCTTCGAAAATTTGTGTTAGTATTTTTTGATGATATACTAATCTATAGCAAGTCTTGGGAGGATCATGTGCGACATGTTGACAAGGTGCTACAACTACTAAAAGAGAAACAACTATATGCCAAACCATCCAAATCTTTCTTTGGAGTGAAGGAGGTAGAGTATTTGGGTCATATTGTATCTCATGAAGGTGTCAAGGTAGACCCTAACAAGATTAAGGCCATGATGGACCGGCTGATGCCCAAAATATTGAAGAATCATAGAGGATTTTTGGGTTTGACAGGTTACTACTACAAGTTTGTTCGACACTATGGAAGAATAACAACACCTTTAATGGAACTAACTAAGAAGGATGCATTTTCATGGACTCCAGAGGAAACTAAATCTTTTGAACAACTTAAAGAGGTGATGTGCAAAGCTTCTGTATTGACCACTCTAGACTTCACAAAAACCTTTATTGTGGAATGTGATGCCTCAAAAAATGGAATTGGTGCTGTCCTAATGCAAGAAGGAAGGCCCCTGGCTTTTGAAAGTCGACCACTCAAGGGAAAGGACTTACACAAGCCCATTTATGATAAGGAAATGATGGAAATACTACATGCATTGAAGAAATGGTGTCCTTACCTAATAGGTGGGCACTTCAAGGTAAAAGTAGATCAATGTAGTCTTAAATACTTCTTGGAAAAAGACTATCTTCAGAAGAACCAAAAAAATGGGTAACCAATATATTGGGTTATGATTTTGAAATCGTCTATAAAAAGGAGAAGCAAAATGTTGTGGTAGATGCACTCTCAAGAAAGGATGAAGATGTTGAGGCCCTTCTATGTGCTATCTCGATCATCCAACCCGATTGGATAATATAAGCAAGGGATGAATGCAATAATGACGAAAAAGTGTGGACTCTCATTCAAAGGTTGTAGATGGATTCAAGTGCATCGGATACATTTACATGGAAAAATGACTCACTATGGTACGAAGATCGCTTATATTTATGTAAGAACTCCCAACTCAAACAAAATATACTATTGGAATTGCACACCTCTCCAGTAGGAGGGAACTCGATATTTTTGAAAACCTACCATAGGGCCAAGAAGGATTTTTTTTTGGATGGCCTTAAAAATGATGTTTAAAGGTTTGTGGCAGAATGTTTGGTTTTCCAACAAAATAATGTGGAAACAATTAAGACCCTAGGTCTTTTACAACCACTAGCCATCCCAAGTCAGCATTGGGAGGAGGTTTCCATGGATTTCATCACAGGGTTACCGAAGTCTAAAGGAAAGAGTGTCATCATGGTGATTGTTGATAGACTGACCAAGTACGCACACTTTGTGCAATCTCTCATCCCTTCAAAGCTAGTACAATTTCCACCGCATTCATGGAGACAGTTCAAAAGCTACATGGTAGCCCAAAGATTATTGTAAGTGACAGTGATCCCATCTTCACTGGACATTTTTGGATAAAATTATTTTCTTGTTTGGGTACTCAATTAGCTCATAGCTCATCCTATCATCCTCAATTTGATGGACAAACAAATATAGTGAACAAATTTCTGGAAGGTTACCTTCATTGCTTTGTCTCTGATAAACAAACGCAATGGTTCAAATGGTTACCCTTGGCAGAATGGTGGTATAACACTTCTTTTCATACTGCAACAAAAATGACACCATTTATGGCACTCTATGGATACCACCCTCCTTCCATCACTTCTTCTCTAAAATAAAAATCTAAGGTTCAAGCAGTGGAAGATCACATCGAGCATCAACAACACGTTCTCCAAATCTTAAAGGACAACCTAACCATTGCACAAAATCACATGAAACAACAAGCAGATCAACATCGTAGTAAAAGAAGTTTTGAAGTAGGGAATTAGGTGTGTTTAAGACTATAACCATACAAGCAGATGTCCCTCAAGCAAGCCAATAAGGATAATAAATTATCACCAAAGTACTATGGCCCTTATAAGGTGTTGCAAAAGATTGGTACTATGGCATACAAATTGGAGTTGCCTGCATCTTCATGAGTACACCCAGTTTTCCATGTTTCATGCTTAAAGAAGGTTATAGGTGACAAGATCCCAGTTCAAACTATTTTTCCAGAACTTGATGAGGAAGGAAAAATCATATTGGAGCCTGAAGACATCACTGACACAAGAATTCGCCAGCTAAGGAATAGATCCATTTCAGAGTATCTCATTAAATGGAGGAAACTACCGGTTGAAGATTCCAATTGGGAAGATGAGTATTTTATACAAAAGCATCTAGAGTTACTCAAGCATTGCAGACAACACTTGTCTCAAGGGGAGGGGCATGTTAAGCCCTAATATTGTCTCATTACCCCTTAATTGGGGCATATTAGTTTAGTAATGTTATTTTATTTATGTTTGCTTTATTCCATTAGTTGTAATTATACCTCCTAGTCTCCTATATATACCAAGGAGACATTGTCATTTGGAATCATCTTGTACTTGAACATTTATGTGGGGTCAAAGGAGGTTGCCCCCTCGAAGAGGCTTATTATCTAAAATTCTCTCTTTTTCAAGGCGTTGAGTACTTATTTTGAGGTTTTTCTATGCTATGTTGATATTTGGTTCTTAACAGGGCTGAGATCACATGATCTTTGCTTCGTCTTGCGCTCCACCTTTGACAGGCTGTCGAAGTCCCAAAAGTAGGTCCAACATGACCAAGGATCCTCAAAACTTGGTCAAGGGCCAACAGGACCTAGATGACTAATAATGATGACACTAATATAAAAGTATAATTCTAATGTATCAATATCTAGGGGTTAACACCCATTGTATTCACCTATTGTATTAGTGATATGCAAACTATCATGGATATTCCAATGGAATAGTTCATAACAACTGATCTTACAAGTTTATGAATTCTTATTATGCAATGTTTTTCTTTAAGATTGAAATTTAAAGTTATTAATTTGATGCATAAGAATACTGAAAATAACTAAAACTTAAATGAAAGAGGATAAGAAAATAGCACACCAACCACATTACAACACAAGATGTACACTAGGAAAAAAAATTATGGGAAGAACCTAGCTAGAAGGTGAGGCATATGCCCTACTCTTTCCCTCAATTATGAAATGAAAATACAAAGAAAAGGGCACCCACTATGGAGTTTCCATGGATATTATGGCCAACATGGCTACTATAGGATATTATACTTCCTATACAGTTTTGCTTCAATATCCCACTCCTAGATGCTCTTCTCAACTATGGAACAATAAACAATACAATAAGAATGGAACGTGTTCCTTTCCTACTAGTCCTTTTTTTAACATACTCTGACAACTATCTAGGTTCAGGGTTAGGTTTTTTGCATTCCTTAACCGCCAATCAATGTTAGTGTTTTGGACCCTATAGAGCCTTCTTGAAAGTCCGCACATGAATATATCCACCTGTGTAATTAATGTGAGATGATGTGGTATCCATTTGATATCATGATGGTCAACATGATAGGTTAACTTGAAGGAGGCATAACTTTTTCATATGATTTCTGATTGAGGTGATGTTCATGCCATTGGAAATAACTTGAAGTGTTGAAAAATGTTGAGAGGTTTTTAAATTTGTTCAAAAACATTGGACCTCAAATAAAGACCTTTTAAGGCCTCCAATTTTTCAATCTTGGAAAACACCAAAATAGATGAAAAATTATATAATGATCCATTTTATATCATACCTATCCATTTAGCGAGGCTTTTGGTCACTAGAATATTTTATTGAAGGAGGTGAGGAATTTTTTCCTCTACCATATCCGTGGAGTACAATTTTGCCTTGCCTGGAAGTTGTCCTTTCAACCCAACATGACCAAGTTGATACTCGCCCTATCCAGTTATTTTGAACTTCTAAAAAACTATATATTTTTCTAACTTTTCCTAATATTCTGGTGCTATGTCCTTTACTATAGGTAAGACTTTCTGATTAGTTTCTTGTTCCAAAATTGAAGTCTCATAGAGATTCATATTTCCCACATTCACTATAGAATAAATGTGCATATACAGGGGCAGATTAAGTCTATAGGCATTATCATCAACTTTATTAAAAACTTCAAAATGACCATACCATAGATCCTTTATCTTCTTTTTGAGACCCTATACCATTTATTTGTTTGGAAAGTAGATACAACCAAAATTTCTCTCCCACATTGAATGTTTTATCAACTCTATGTAGATCATGATGGGCCTTGTACTTTTCCTATCACTTCTTCATTGTCTCCTATAATTACAAATTATCTAATTGATCTTATTAATGAATATTTTATTCCTTCAATGCTTCTCCTATGGTTTTTTCCCTCACCCCTCCTTTCTTCCCATATACATTATCAAAGGGAAAAGGTGGAAAAACCCAAAGCAATTTTTGAAAGGGGACTTACTAGTAGAAGTACAAACTGCTCTATTATAAAAGCGTTGAATATAAATCAAATTGATTGACAAGAAGAGGAAACCCATGTTGATGTTTTTTATCCAACGTTTTTGACTTCATCCAAATGATTCCATCATCAGGGATCCCAATGCTCAAAATGGGATGAGGAGAGTGAACGCGATATTTGTGGTGTACATATGTCAACACTTGTTGTATATATTTATGTTTAGTTAGCATATGATGGTCAAATTCAAGTAAAATCGAGAGAAGATATCATTGTTTAAGTCGGTTTATGATGGGTTTCCATATGTTTCTTAATTTTAGACCATATTCTCTATTAAGAGTGTTGGTCCATCTTTCTATCTTGAGCTCCTCCCGCATTCTCCTTTTTGTGTAGAATTCTTCTTTTTAAATTAAACTGATCATGTTTTCTATGCAAATGTAATGGGAGGTATTGTGTGCATGTTATGAAAGAGTCGATTTTTGATCTTGGTCATAAAATATATTTTCCTAATGTTATTTTAAACTAACCTTAATGGAGTGACCTATTTCACCAATGTAGATTATTCTGCATGAGCATGGTATTAAGTATACTCCCATTGTTCCTTGGGATCTAGTGGGTATTTCACTGAGTCGACAAGGTTTCTGATAGTGATCAAGGGAGAGAATGCCACCATGATGTTTTTTTCTTTTTCAGGACCTTGGAAATCCATTCATTGGTACCCTTTATGTATGGTAGAGTGATCCTTGGGAATTCCACTTTTTTTTTAACATATTCTATTGTGCTCTTTTTGGATTGCCTTATTAATGCATACATCATTGTATCCATTCCTGTGGAAGACAATTCTTAAGTGCTCAAGCTCCTGGTCTATATGTTCCTTATTAGAGATCCTTTTTTCTCTTATGGCCAACATGTGGATGATGCTTGGTTTTTGGGTTGGGTTATGTTTTGAATCAACATGTAGCTATTTGTTTGTGTCTGTGTTCTCTTTTTGTAGACTTGATACCTGGGTGTGAAATTTTCTTTCTTGGTGAGGAGCAGATCTAGAAAGGAGAGCTTGTTTGTTTTTTCAATCTCGATGGTGAATTTTATGGGCTTAGAGAGGCTATTTAGACATGTAAAAAAATTCATCCAACCTTTCTTTTCCATATCTCCACTTTGCAAAACTCTTGTCTACATATCTCTTCCATACCTTTGGAGGGTCTGGGTAAGAGTTTAGGGATCTTATATTGAATTGTGGGTTCCCCACTATATTCGGTTGTCAAAAACCTCTACATGGAAAAATTTGATATAAGAGCCCTAAACTCTTACCCACACCCTCTAGAGGTATGGAAGGTATTCCTTCGGCTGCCCCACTTCCATTCAAGGTATTCAACAATAGGCTATACATGAATTCTCAGATCCCTGTCGCTCTAGTATGGCACCTCGGGAATTAATTCCCAACAATTATTTCACCTAGAGAGAATGCAAAGTTCCATGAGCCTGATAACCCACCTCTTCAGTCCAATAACCCATGGGAATGACAACCCACCTCCACTCTATCTCTCCAAGATAAACCTTGTACATGTATCTACAACAATAATTAGTAGAATTACTCGTCCCCATAATAGTCGGTTTCATGACAACAACAATCACGTTCACTCACTGAATAGCTCTATGACATAACAGTCAGCTCGATGAAAAAACAATATGCTCCCTCACAACTTGGTCACCCCATGAATAATCATCGAATGATCATCCTCCCCGAATACCAGAATGGACTAAGTCCAAACTATTTGATTGCGTGTTCCCAACTTGACACTTGTCATGTTGAGAACTACCTTCAATCCATAACATGTTCCCAACTTGTCACTTGTCATGTTGAGAATTGCCTTCAGCCACTTGTCCCCTCCTTTGGACTTATGATATAATAATATATCCTTACTTTACACTTTTTAAGGAATATTAATATAATATTCCTTTTTGGGTTTAATCCCCTTTAACCCAACCCCCTTAACCTCAACTAGAGGAGTTATCCCCATGAACTCTTTTACATGGTCGATCTACTGCAGGGATGTATTTTCATTAAATTTGCATGTGATTACATTTACAATTTCAATACAAAAGTACTGATCTTTGGCATCGAGGCTCACCATCCTTAAAATAAATAGTTCTCACATTAAAACCAATGCGTGCAGAACTTTTGGGCTGCACACACTCTTTATTCAGTGCGCCACCCTCGTGTCCTTACACATGTGAACATTACATCATGACTTATATACAAAAGTTTTCTCTGGCCTTTAGAACCTGCACATTAAGCCAGTGCGCACTAAATCCAGGGTTGCAAGCATTTTCCTTAAGTGAGCCATCCTTTTAGACTTCCACTTGTGTGCTCTGCATATTCTAAGTTGTTTCACTTTCAGTGTGCCATTCATGTGTACTTACGTAGGTGCACGCCAAAACATTAAGCTGTGAGTTGTATCATTTTACAACTGCGTGCAATTCTTTGGTGTAAGATTCTCATGCACTAACACATTTTAGACAAGGAGTAAAGACAATAAGATGAGAGGTAATAACCTACACATTCAATTTAGTGAGTATTTACAAATCTAAGTCATTTGGGTACTGTATGCATAGACCAAGAATTAATAAGGGTAGATTTATTAAAATAACAAGAAGACTAGTTCCAACTACCCCAATCATATTTACTTGTGTTGTAGTAAGAACCACTCCATTCACTAACCTGTTCACAAGAAGATCTACAGGAGAAGGGATGCATGAGAAGGAGGAACCAAGTGAAGGATAATGATATTTCTTAAAGGAAAATAAAATATTTTAAGGTATTCCATAAAAGTCATGTGTTAAATTCTTCATTGTCCAAATTTTCATAGTAAAGTGACAATGTAAAATATTTTCTACAAATTCATCAAATTTCCACTTCTATATTATGAATTTAAGATCTATGAAATGAATATTTGACATTTTTAGGGGATGCATTCATCACATCATTATAAATACATTCACCAACAATATCACATACTTAGATATTTCGAGAAAAATTGTCATTTTTAGATTTTTGTAGCAAATTGACTTCATAAATCTCCTAAAAACAGAGTTGGGACAGTCAAAATTTGAGGGACCAAAAGAAAGAATTAAAAAAAATAAATTATGTTGGGAATATCCCTTGAGATATGGTTTCTAATACAACTTGAATCAACTCATTTTGATGTCTTATGCAAACATTACGCTCAAATTAGTAACTTCTTATCATGAAATTTGCATTATGACAAATTTGCATCTTGACTGTTCATTAACGTATTTYACATATCAAATAATCACATATTCAAAATCTGCTTCTAAGGGAAATAGGGGTCTAGTTTAAAAAACAACTTGAATCACTTCATCTGGATGCCARGTGAAAATGTTATGCGACATTTAGTAATTGCATGTATTAAAATTGTCACAGTTAAACTATGCCTCCTAGGTATGTTCATCAACAATTTTGAGATATCAAATCAATGCATATAAAAAATATATTTTTATTGGAGATACATAATTGAATATTATTTCATATCCAAGTTTAATCACATTAATTTGTCATTAAATGAAAATGTTATGCTCCAAATAGTGATTGTTGTTCTAGGAATAAATTCACAAATAGCTCGGTTAAGAATGTTGTTCCTTAGAATCTTTGACAAATCATTTAAAATCACTTTGAAAACTTGTTTATACCATATATAGCCCTATGAATCTCCTATAAATATATATCCCTATGAATCCACTATGAATCCACTTTGAAAACTTGTTTATACCATAGATAGCCCTATAAATAGCCCTATAGATAGCCCAATCTGCATCTGTGTAGGCAATAAGTGATAGATCCTTTCCTTTTGGATAAGATATTCCAAATTTGTTTGTTCCTTTTGGTGTTGTTTGAAATCATGCCACCTGTCCAACTGCCTACATTACATCTGGTTTGGATGTTGTCACGCATATTAAACTGCCAATCATTGACCTGTATTGCCTTTGGTCTGTAGACTTTGAATCATCATCTTTGCTCAACTTGCAACTGGTTTGCATAAGAGTGGTAAATAGTTTGCAATATTCCATTCCTAACCTCTTTAGCATTTCTCTGATATACTTAGTTTGAGAAATAAAAATTCCTTGGTTTCTTTGATGTATCTGAAGACCCAGAAAGAAGGATAGTTCTTCGAGTAGTGACATTTCAAATTCATTCTGCATATCCTTTGCAAATTTATGGCTTAACCTATCATCATTGCTTCCAAATATAATATCATCAACATACAATTCAATTAATAAAATACTATATTGAGTTACCTTGATGTAGAGGTTATTGTCTGCACTTCCTTTTCTGAACCCTGCCTCCTGTAGACATTTATCTAGTCTCGAGTACCATGCTCTAAGAGCCTGTTTTAGACCATACAAGGACTTCTTCAATTTACACACATAATATTCTTTCTCTGACAACTGAATTCCTTTTGGTTGTTCAATGTAGACTTCTTCTTCAAGTTTCTCATTCAGAAAGTTTGATTTCACGTCCATATGATACACTTTAATATTCCTGGAGCATGCATAAGCTAAGAGCAATCATATTGCCTCCATTCTGAAAACTGGAGCAAATGTCTCTTCAAAGTCGATTCCTTCAACCTATGTGTATCCTTTACATACCAATCTAGCTTTGCTCCTTGTAACCTATCCATATTCATTCAATTTATTTATGAATACCCACTTTGTGCAAATCACATTCTTATTCTTTGGTCTTGGAACCAATTCCCAAGTGTCATTCTTCTCTATTTGATCCAATTATTCATCCATGGACTTATTCCAATATTCATCCTTGCTGGCCTCTTCAAAATTGTTTGGTTCAATCGTAGATGAGAGGGCTAGGTGCATTTGTTCTGGTTAACATATTCTTCTTTTACTCTTAACTCCTGCATCTTTGTTTCCAATAATCTGATCTGAAGGATGATTCTTCTGTACTCGTTTTGTAGGTGTCTTTGGAGGCACTTGCTAAACTTGCTCTTCTACTTCTGTCTGATCTTCTTCATCTTCCCCTTCTACTTCTACTTCATCTTCTGTTTCTTCTTTCTAAAGCTTTTCCATTGATTCATTTTCTTCTTCCTTTAATTCTTGTCTACCTGTTTCATCAATTGTTACATTGATGCTTTCCACAACTTTGTTCAACCTCATATTGTAACACTTGTATGCTTTTCTTGTACTTGAGTAACCAACAAGTACTCCTTTATCAACATGAGATTAAAAATTTCCCATTGTTCCATCATCTCTTTTGATGTAGCATTTTCTTCCAAATACTCTGAAGTGCTTCACATTTGCTGGTATTCCTTTCCATAGATCGTAGGGGGTTTTGTCAGTGTTGAATATGAGCATTAATATATTTTGAATGTGAACCACTATATGCACTACATGTGCCTAAAAGATATCTCTCAATTTGAAATCCTTTAGCATTGTTTGATCCATTTCCTGTACTGTCCTGTTCTTTCTTTCAACCACTCCATTCTGTTGAGGTGTCCTAGCAATGAAGAATTGGCTTTTTATTCCATGCCTGCTGCAGTAGTTCATAAATTCCTTTGAAGTGAACTCTCCTCCATTATCAGATCTCAAACATTTGATTTTTGAATCCATTTCATTTTCAACCATTTCCTTATAGACCTTGAAGTTTTCAAAAGCTTCTGACTTATTCCCAAGAAATCAAACTACAATCATTCTTGTATAATCATCAACTAATAACATAAAGTATTTCTTACCCTTTAATCCCTTTGCTATAGTTGTTGGTTGTGGAGCCTGATTATCTTCTAGATTCAAAGGTCTTTTTTTCGGCCGTGTTTATACCCGATGAAGACTTTACACCCCAGAAGAATGTACACTCTTCCATGCCGGGGAGTGTAGAGGGGGGTTACCCCCTCTACGGGGTCTGGGGGAAAGTGGGCCCCTGGAGGAAAAATTGCCTTGTAAGTGTATATTGGAATTTCATTGTAAATCTAGACCGTTCACTATAAGGTCACAGATCTAACGGTAGAAATTATGTTAGGGATTTTTTCCCTAGAAAGAAACTCTTTTTTATGAGGGAAATGTATTGCGGCTAAGGAAGAGTGCGAATATTGTATTCTGAGATAGGAAACTGTGAGAGAACGAAGAGGAAGCTACAATGGGTTTGTTGTAGGTTGTATCCCTTCATTTGCTGGATAATAATAAAGGAAGGACCTGACAATTTCTCTGGTGGACGTAGCCCACATCTGGTGAACCACATATATCTGTGTCTCTATTATATTGTGTATCTTCTATGTTTTATTTTATTTCTCCACGATATTGTTTTTCTAAAAACTGGTATTAGAGCAAAATGTAACTTGCAGGAAAAGAGGGTTCTTGGTTCGAGTTGGAGAAATGTCGGAAGATGGAAAGTTTAGGGTCGAAAAATTTAATGTCCAAAACTACCAGTTATGGAAGATGCAGATGGAAGATTATTTATATCAGAAGGATATATTCCTACTATTGGGTGGAATAGAAAAGAAGCCGATGGCTATGAAGGATGAAGAATGGGAGATTCTTGATAGAAAGGCTCTAGGAATGATATAAATGAGCTTGGAAGTGTCGAAGGCTTTCAATATTTCAAAAGAAAAGACAATGAAAGGTTTGATGGATGCATTGGCTAAATTGTATGAAAAACCCTCGGCGTCCAATAAGGTATTTCTAATGAAGAGATTATTTAATATTAAGATGTCAGAAGGTGGGTTTGTTGTAAATCATTTAAATGAATTTTATACAATTACTAATCAACTAATTTTTGTAAAAGTGGACTTTGATGATGAGGTCAGGGCTTTGTCAGGGCTCTTCTAATCTTCTGCTCATTGCTAGAAATATGGAATGGATTGGTCATGGCTATAAGTAAATCTGTCTGTAGTTCAAATACTTTAAAATTTGATGATGTTGTTGGTGTTATCCTTAGTGAGGAAATGCGATAGAAAAGCACAGGTGAGACATCAAGTAATGCGTTGAACATGGAGAATAGGGGAAGACAAAAGGATAGAGGAAAGGGCTCAGGGAACCGCAGGAATTATAGGAAGGGAAGATTCAAATCCAGACTTGGAAAGATAGAGTGTTGGAATTGTGGGAAGAAAGGACATCTGAAGAAAGACTGCAGAGCTCCAAAGAAACAAAGAGATGGACAATAGGAGAGAAATCATGAATCAAATGTAACAGGTTATGTGTTACAATATGCTTTGATCCTTTCTGTAGATAATATTTATGAGTCTTGGGTAGTAGATTCAGTGGCTTCATTTCATGCCACACCCCATAGGAAACATTTTCTAGATTATGTTCAAGGTGATTTTGGACAGGTTCATTTGGGTGATGATGCACCATGCAAAATTGTTGGAATGGGAAAGGTAAAAATAAAGCAAAGCAATGGAAACCAATGGTTG
>JASDQU010736168.1:210377-262661 GCA_032191745.1 Picea mariana
ATATATATATATATATATATATATATATATATATATATATATATATATATATATATATTATGAATATATATGCAACCGTGCATTGCAAAATGTATTTTTATGTGTTTTAATTAGTGACAAAGTTGCATCAAAGTAATTCAAAGTATGGGTTTATCCTATTTTAATATATATTGTTATGAATATGTATGCCACTATGCATTTCGGAATACATTTTTATATGTTTTAATTACTGACATAGTTGTGTCAGAGTAATTTCGGTTGAATTGCTCGTAATCTGGTATCAAAGATGATGACAAGAGAAGTTTTGGTGGAATGTGCTCGACATGGGTGGTCGGCTATGTAACAAGTTGGTAGAAGAGAAGATTTGGTAACGAGATACGTTACTAAATGGTATTAGAGAAAGAAATTTTTAAGTGGCATTTCTAAACATGTGGCTGTGGGTGTTACATCCACAAAACATCTCAACAACCCAAATCAAATTTTGAGAGATATCATCATTTTAGTATCTACATTTGTTGTAATTATAGGAAAAATACAATTTCTGTAATAATGCAGTTTTTACCACTCTCTCCAAATTTGTACGGCCAAATTCGAATTTGCGGAAAAGAACATTGAATATTTTTTGTGGATTTGGCATTATCATTCAAATCTCTTGGATATGGAAAGAATCTTGGATATTTTGATGAGATTAGTTGTGAATATCTTGAAGGTATTATGAGCTAATTTTTAGCAAATAGTTGTAACCACATGAGAAAATTGTGGATGTAGGAGAAGTTTTTGGATTTGAATTTATTATTTGTTATTTCAGTTTCAAAGCAAGTTCATGTATAAATAAGAGTTCCTTCTTCATTCAAAAAGAGGACTCTTAGAGGGACGTCGAAATAATGATGGAATAAATTATGATTTCATAAGTCCTTGTTTCATTGTAGGTTGTAGATTTATGATTTATGTAGTTTGAAATAAACTTAATTTAGCTATGCTTTATATTAGCATCAATGCACTATTCTATAGAGTATGGGCCTGCTCCAGAAGGATGGAGAGCTGATTAGTGTAGATTGTATTTTATTTATTTGCAAGTGAATTTTTTTTCACAATTATTGTTTTCATTTATGCAAGTGTGTCTCCTTTTATCAAATCTTGCTAACAACATGAGCAATAGTTCATGGAAAATCATGCAAGGAGACAACCTGGTGACAACATGATCCCTACCCAATAGCATGATCAATTCAAGTACATGATCATTTCCAGAAGTGATTAATCTTGCTTTTGATTTAGGAAGTGTGACGTGTTTAATTTCTATAGTTGATTTCATTTATATCTTTGGATTGTAGCTAAATATTCATTCATTGAATTATATTAATAAATAAACAAAATGGAGTATTGTTGTAGAAGGTTCAGATCTCAAAGATTGAACAATCAACTATGACTTGATTTAAAATTCTCATGGATAGGGTAAGCTATAATGTAATGATGAATTTGTATTTCATTCCATTTATTTCATGAAATTGATTTCATAAGTAGGATAAGTATTAAACATTCTAGATAGATCATACTCCAAATAATCTAATTATGCACACATTATGTTTGCATTTCGGAAGTTTATGTACTTTGGATTGATAATAAAATGTAACAAGATTTAGACATATAAATGGACTGAGTTTTTTGGCATCATTGTTGCGGAAATTATAAATATATTGGGTAATTTGTAGTATGTTATTTTAAAAGCATATAAAACACATTTTAGACAAAGAGTAAAGACAATAAGATGAGAGGTAATAACCTATGCATTCATTTTAGTGAGTCTTTACAAATCTAAGTCATTTGGGTACTGTATGCATAGACCAAGAATTATTAAGGGTAGATTTATTAAAATTTCAAGAAGACCAGTTCCAACTACCCCAATCATATTTACTCGTGGTGTAGTAAGAACCACTCCATTCACTAACCTGTTCACAGGAAGATCTACAAGAGAAGGGATGCATGAGAAGGAGGAAGCAAGTGAAGGATAATGATATTTCTTAAAGGAAAACAAAATATTTTAAGGTATTCCATCAAAGTCATGTGTTAAATTCTTCATTGTCCAAATTTTCATAGTAAAGTGACAATGTAAAATATTTTCCAGAAATTCATCAAATTACCACTTCTATATTATAAATTTAAGATCTATGAAATGAATATTTGAGATTTTTAGGGGATGCATTCATCACATCATTATAAACACATTCACCAACAATATCACATACTTAGATATTTCAAGGAAATTTGTCATTTTTAGATTTTTGTAGCAAATTGACTTCATATATGTCCTAAAAACAGAGTTGGGATAGTGAAAATTTGAGGGACCAAAAGACAGAATTAAAAAAAAAAAAAAAAATTATGTTGGGAATATCCCTTGAGATATGGTTTCTAATCCAACTTGAATCAACTCATTTTGATGTCATATGCAAACATTACGCTCAAATTAGTAACTTCTTATCATGAAATCTGCATTATGACAAATTTGCATCTTGATTGTTCATTAGCATATTTCAAATATCAAATAATCACATATTCAAAACTTGTTTCTAAGGGAAATAGGGGTCTAGTTTAAAAAACAACTTGAGTCACTTCATTTGGATGTCTGGTGAAAATGTTATGCTACATTTAGTAATTGCATGTCTTAAAACCATCACAGTTAAACTATGCCTCCTAGGTATGTTCATCAACAATTTTGAGATATCAAATCAATGCATATAAAAAATATTTTTTTATTGGAGACACATAATTGAATATGATTTCATATCCAAGTTTAATCACATCAATCCTTCATTAAATGAAAAATTTATGCTCCAAATAGTGACTGTTGTTCTAGAAATAAATTCACAAATAGCTCGGCTAAGAAAGTTGTTCCTTAGAATGTTTGAAAAATCATTTAAAATCACTTTGAAAACTTGGTTATACCATAGATAGCCCTATGAATCCACTATAAATATATATCCCTATGAATCCACTATGAATTCACTTTGAAAACATGTTTATACCATAGATATCCCTATAAATAGCCCTATAGATAGCCCAATCTGCATCTGTGTAGGCAATAAGTCATAGATCCTTTCATTTTGGATGAGATATTTCAAACTCTTATGTTCCTTTGAGATATATTAAAATCCTCTTCACTGCTACAACATGTGTTTCATTTGGTGTTGCTTGAAATCGTGCCACATGTCCAAATCCTGCATTACATCTGGTCTGGATGCTATCACATATAGTAAGATGCCAATAATTGACTTGTATTTCCTCTGTTCTATAGACTTTGAATCATCATCTTTTCTCAACTTGCAACTGATTTGCATAGGAGTGGTAACTAGTTTGCAATCTTCTATTCCAAATCTCTTTAGAATTTCTATGATATACTTAGTTTGAGAAATAAAAATTCCTTGGTTTCTTTGACGTATCTGAAGATCCAGAAAGAAGGATAGTTCTCTGAGTAATGACATTTCAAATTCATTATGCATATCCTTTGAAAATTTCTGGCTTAACATGTCATCATTGCTTCCAAAAATAATATCATCAACATAAACTTCAATTAATAAAATACTATCTTGAATTACCTTGATGTAGAGGTTGTTGTCTGCACTTCCTTTTCTGAACCCTGCCACCTATAGATATTTATCCAGTCTCAAGTACCATGCTCTAGGAGCATGTTTTAGACCATACAAGACCTTCTTCAATTTACACACATAATCTTCTTTCTCTAACAAATGAAATCCTTCTGGTTGTTCAATGTAGACTTCTTCTTCAAGTTCCCCATTCAGAAAGGTTGATTTCATGTCCATCTCATACACCTTAATATTCTTCAAGCATGCATAAGCTAAGAGAAATCATATTGCTTCTATTATGGAAACTGGAGAAAATGTATCTTCAAAGTCGATTCCTTCAACCTGTGTGTATCCTTTACATACCAATCTAGATTTGTTCCTTATTACTTTTCCATCTTTATTCAATTTATTTCTGAATACCCACTTTGTGCCAATCACATTCTTATTATTTGGTCTTGGAACAAATTCCCAAGTGTCATTGTTCTCTATTTGATCCAATTATTCATCCATGGCCTTATTCCAAAATTCATCCTTGATGTCTTCTTCAAAACTGTTCAGTTCAATCATAGATGAGAGTTCTAGGTGCGTTTGTTCTGGTGAACAGATTCTTCTTCTACTCTCAACTCCTGCATCTTTGTTTATGATAATCTGGTTTGAAGGATGATTCTTTTGTACTCATTTGCTAGGTGTCTTTGGAGGCACTTGTTGAACACTCTCTTCTACTTCTGTCTGATCCTCTTCATATTCCCCTTCTACTTCTACTTCATCTTCTATTTTTTCTTCATAAAGTTGTTCCATTGATTCATTTTCTTCTTCCTTTAATTCATGTCTACCTGTTTCATCAATTGTTACATTGATGCTATCCACAACTTTGTTCAACCTTAAATTGTAACACTTGTATTCTTTCCTTGTACTTGAGTAACCAACAAGTACTCCTTTTGCCACACGAGAGTCAAGCTTTCCCATTATGCAATCTTCTCTTTTGATGTAGCATTTTCTTCCAAATGCTCTGAAGTGCTTGACATTTTTTGGTCTTCCTTTTCATATCTCCTAGGGGTTTTTGTCAGTTTTGAATATGAGCATTACTCTTTTTTGAATGTGAAACAATGTATGCACTGCATGTGTCAAAAATATATCTGTCAATTTGGAATCCCTTAGCATTGTTCGAGCCATTTCCTATACTATCATGTTCTTTCTTTCAACTACTCCATTATGTTGATGTGTCCTAGCAACAAAGAATTTCCTTTTTATTCCACGCCTGCTGCAGTAGTCCATAAATTCCTTTGAAATGAACTCTCCTCCATTATCAGATCTCAAACATTTGATTTTTGAATCCATTTCCTTTTCAACAATTTCCTTGTAGACCTTGAAGTTTTCAAAAGTTTCTGACTTATTCCTGAGAAATCAAACTGTCCAAAGTTGTTACACTTGTATCACTCCACTTCAGTGCTCAATGATTCAAAGTTGTTGTAACTTATTCTTTGTGTTTCACTAGGCCTTCGTGGAAAACCTTTTTGTGTATGACTTTCAAAGCTGTTTATGTTCCTTCTGTTAGCTCTGCAATTCATAGCTTTATGTCCAAAATTATTGCATGCATAACATAAACCAAAAAAGATAGTTTGATACTTGGGAGTTGGAGATCTTATGAAAGGAGTTGCTCTTATGAATCCTTCTTATTCTTGAGGCCTATCTGTTTCTGTTGGTTGTTGATTCTGAAATATGAACTTCTCGGTGGAGGAGTTTCCCTGTAATATTCCTTGTAGGTGTTGCTACCCCCTTTGATTTTTTCTACATAGCTTTTTGGGTATGTTTATTGTTCTGTTGTTTTGGAGCTTGATCCCTTTTATGTCTGATTGTATCCAAGTCTAGACTTTTCATGATGTGGATTTTGACTACTGATAATGTTACCCAAAACTTTTGAGTTGTTCTGCATATTTTTCTCTTGAAGATCCTTTCTTAATGTGACAATCTCTGCTTCCAAATTTCCACCATTCCAACAAGCTTGTTTTCCGCTACATTTTAGAGTTTTAGCTTATTTACTTATTGAATAGAAAACTAGTTTTACTGTATCTCTATTATTTTGTGTTAAGCACCTGTTAAGAATATGTAGTCATTTCTTTCTGCACATAAAATCCGGATCATCTTTCTTGTCTAGTTTCACTTTTAGGTTCTTGTTTTTCTTCTTTTCTCTTCTTATAACTTCTATGGCACACAACAATTCTTCTAGGTAGTCAGCTTCTGCCTCTTCATATTCTTCTTTGGTGTCTTGTTTATCCAATTCTTATACTACCATGAATAGAACTCTTTCTGTCTCACTGTAATTGACTTCATCTTCATGTGATGAGGACATGTCTTCTTTGGTGCATAAGCTTTTCTTAAAAGATTTCTTTGTGGTTCTTTTTCCTTTATATGTTTGTTTGTTATTTGAGTAATATTAATCATTCTTCTTATTTTGCTTATGAGGACATTTGTTAGGAAAATGACCAATACCATCAGAATTAAAACAAATCAATGGAAACTTAGCTTTATATCTACTGTTGGTTCCCTTGTTCAATCTTTTGACAAAGTTGGCCATTTCTTCATCATCTTCCGAAATGTATTTGTTGTTTCTATGTTCTTTCTCCCTTTGCTTTCCCTTTTTCTTTGACCTTTTGGATGATTTGAATGATACTTCTTTTATATCTGTATTTTCCTATTCAGTTCTCATTTCATATGCTGTGAATATTCCATGTAGTTCGTCCATGCTTATTGAGTCTAGATCTGCTCTTTCTTCTAGTGCTGATATCATAGGATCAAATCTCATAGGAAGAGATCTTGGTACCTTTTGAACAATTACATATTCTTTAATTTCTTCTTCCAATCCTATGATTGCATTTACTATTTCATCAACTCGTAAGAAACCTGCACCAAACAACCTGTAACAACTTGTACCAAACAACCTGTAATCAAATTGTACCATAAAAAAGTGCATCAACCATGCACCAAATATGTACCAATCATGCATCAACTACACATCAACTGTGATTCATCAAGATGTACCAACATCATCAACTATACACCTCATGTATGTGCCAACTCATCAACTACTTGTCTCAATCATGTACCCAACATGTACCTCAACCGTATACCAAATACATATGCCGATATAACCATAAAAAATTCTCTAGGAATACATCATGCTATCCATAACCAAATACCATAGAAATTTACATCAAACCATGTGCCATAAACTCACTTTTATGTAGCCTCAAGAATGTATTATTCATAAGCCAATCATATACCAATACCACTAACAAGTGTCTCTCACAGTGCACCATAATATATGCCAATAAATCAAACTAATTGCACTGACAATATACTTCAATAGATCTGTCTCAAAACCATTCTACAGCAAGCCCTAAACATTCAAGAGGGCATCCAAAATATTTACAAGGAAAACCCTCCACTAGATTCATAAGTTCAACACTACTCATATGAAAACCATACCTTTTTCTTCTTGTAGCATTCTGTTGCCGCGGTTTTCCTCCTGCACTTTTCCTGCCATGCTTTTCCTGTAGCACTTTTCCTGCCGCGATTTCCCTGCTGCACTTTTTATGTTGCAGTTTTTCTGCAGCAATTTTTCTGCCATGATTTTTCTGCCGCACTTTTTTTTTGCCGGGCTTTTCCTGCCACACTTTTCTTGCTGCACTTTTTCTGCTGCACTTTTCTCTATCAATAATTCCTTCCCAAATAAAATTTCACAAAATAGATATTCAATGATATTCAATAGGTGATTAAGTGAGAGACCTTTGCCTCTTATTTATACTTTCATGTAACTTCCTCAAGGGGTTACCTTCTAACCATCTTAATCCACGTTCCTTATTTTAGGGTTAACCCACTTATAACCACTTGTCCACATAACTTAACCACTTTCCTAATTAGTAAGTTCTACATTTAATTTATTATTTAAATAATTAATTTTGCATCCTCTTTGAATTATAGTACACTCATCACTTCACTTTATTATTTAAATAATTTCTTCTTTGCAAATAGTTTGACTAATTTGACCTTTTGGGGCTTCTAGATGACTCATGAGGGTTCTCCAACTTCACATGGCCATAACTCTCTAACCGTGAGGAGTTATGTGGCATTCCACATACCACTGGAAATGACATGAAATGTAATATCCATATAGAATAGTTTTACCTAAATATACATCAAAACTCATACCATTATCCATCAAACAAACTTGGGTCCATTACCCAAACATTTGTGCTACCAGAATTCAATACCAGAATTTCTTCAAGGGTTGACATCAATGACAACCAACCCAATTAATCAACAATATCCCCCTTTGACATTGATGGAAACACTCTGATGCAATACTGAAGTCATATCATTGATGCTCCCCATGTGACGATGACTCCCCTTAGAACCATGGCTTTGTTCTCTTTCTCCAAGCATTTACCTTTGCATCTGATAAATCTCTCGCACTTTGTCATCAATGGAAAATGTATCTTTCCATCCGGGGTTGCTCCCCGTGACTAAACTCTTCCTGAAATTGATCTCCCAACCTAAATTTTCCTCTTTATGGTGCTTCCTCATGTAAATATAAGACATATAATATAAGAATTCAAAATAATTCATTTTGGAGTCGAAATTTCTCAGAGTCTCTGACGAAGATACTAAAAGGATTCCCTTGGAAGCAGTTTTGTAAAAATGTCTACCACTTATTCTTTTATGCCCACATATTCAACTCTGATGTTATTCTCTGCAACTTGTTCCCGTAGAAAGTGATACTTTATTGAAATGTGCTTCGTCATGGAGTGAATTTTGGTTGTTCATCTGATCTATACTTTTAACATGATTGACCTAGGTTCAAGTCTACTGAGGTTCCAACAAATCATATAAAACTATCAACCCTCCTGGTAAACCAGAAGGAAATGCAGTACATCGAGTGCACTACACAGTCTCACCCGAGATAGTCTTAATGGGTGACTGTAGTACTCAGGTGTTTTCAGTCCAGGATTGAATGAGGATCTGTTAGGTGTGCGCTGAGAGTTCTATTTAACTTATTAAAGAAATATACTATCATTCCTAGCTATGCATGTATTACAATCAACTCATTCATTCATCATGCTATTATCTATTCATAAACAATAAAATAGACACAAGAATTCAATCACATAACATAGGTCTTACCGTGGTTCACCCCCTCCTGGGCTACGTCCACAAAGATCTGGCTATTAATCTCTTCTATTATGGCAGTTCCAAAACTACAGTGATGTGCTCTTTACAACTCATCCTCAGTTGGTTTGAGATCTATTATGAGGAAGAATAGATCACACCAGGATCCTTATCCTATGATATAACCCTCAATATCTATCATCCTTACTCATCTACATCTCAACAACTTACAAAAAGGTATCAAATTATAAAAGTGTTTCTCCAAAAATCCCTATAGGGTCTCTCTGTCTCCACTCTATCGGGGCTTTGAATCCCTACAATATACCTAAGAATCTCTATATATATGTTTCTGGCTCATCAACCATTACAATCTATTACAAAAACCCTAACCCTAATGTCGTGAAGTATTCCATACATTCGTGTGTGCTGCTCTTACTTCCAGCTTTTGCTTTCCTCGCACATGCCTTTCTTTCCCAAAATATCCTTTCTTTATGCTTTGGCCTTCTTCCAATAGGCCCCCAACACTGAAATGTGGCTCATCTTGAGCCACCTAACCTCTGTGTGCTTCATTGATCTCCTTGGTGATTGCTTGGAACTTCTCCTTAAGCTTTGTTTCTTGCGCTCGACCCTATGCAGTCTTCTCCTTGAGTGCATCCAATACCTGCATTGCAATCTCATTGTTGACCATCCTTGCATATTATGTCTGGGTTTGTGCCATATATGTTTTGGCTTCCTCTTCTTGTGCAATGACCTTTGTTGCACGCTCCTAGAGCAGTTCCATTTGAGCCCGACACTCCTTTTTCTATTTCTGTGTAGTTATGAGTTCTTCCTATAATTTCTTCATGTTTTGCACTGCTTTGATGCACTTTATGATTGACATTGTCTTTTGCCTCTACTTGAGGTCCTGGATAGTTGCACTTATCCTTTCTCCTTCCTGGTCCCACTATTGGACCTACTAATCCTCTTCCAACTTCATCCAGAGCTGCGCTGCTTTCTCGAACAAGTCGTTTTCCTCATGGACTTGTCATTCTATATCTTGTATCTTCACTATTGCCTCATGTTCCCTTTGCTCCCTCACCTTTGGTGGAGTGGTAGGTGTGAGCTGCTCCCAAAGAATATCGATCTCCTGTTGGTATTGATCGATTTTCTACACAATATGATCAATCTTGTTGGTTGCTATGAGTTCAGTTGCCTATGCGTTCTTTGGTATCTTCTCATAGGCTACGACCACTTTTTGTTCCAAACCCTTCACACGTTCCTTCTCTTGTTTGGTCTCGAGCATAGCCTGATCGAGTACCAATTCCAACTCATCCTGCTTATGCTTTACTTGCTGCAATTCTGATTTTTCTGTGCATGCACGAGATTGTACCTCCTGTGTAACACTGACTTGTAGTTTATATAGTCCCTTGGTTGATATCCATAACAATACCAGCTGGAGTTGAGGAAATTCCTTGAGAGGTGTTAGCCCCATGATTTCCTCCATGCCCAACATGCTGGGTGTGACATGAAATGTTGAACTCGATAGTGTTATCATCTGGATTGTATCATGCTTTCTTGCTCCAGATTCTCCTCCTATATGTGATGTCGGCAGGCCCGCTACTACACTATTGTCGGCTGCCTGCACTTCCCCAATTTGCCTGAGGAGATATCACATGTATTCCATCTCTTCTTTGATTATGTCCCTTTGGCATACAACATTCTCAAAATCCTCGAATGTACGATCTTGGACCATTTGGGCCACCATATCTACATCATCCTCCATGATCGTGTATTATGGAGGCATTTTATGTGACTTTGTCTTCTTGCGTGCACCCCTCGTCTGGGTGGTTGGCTGCTTAGTCTGGCCTGGATCTTGTGGCGTATCACTTGTTGTAGTTACTTGTGCTGCCTTGACCTATTTCTGATGTACTTGGGGCGCCTGTGTATGTTTTTTCTTCCCCACTTGGGCCCCTATCTTGGATGTCCCCCATTTATTCTGTTGTGTCTTGTTCTAACTTTTCCTTGGTTTCTTAGGCACTATTGCTTCCTGGGATTGTTTCTCTTCCTGCCTTATCTACTTAGCATGCATATGTTCCTATCTCACTTCCTCCTCCTCTATTTCTCTGGGAATATCTCAAGTGAGGAATAAAATCCTCCATTCGTCTTCCCAATCCTTAATGGCCATTTCTATGTCCCTCTCTGTGATGGAGTATCACAATTGTAGCCATTCCTTGTTGGGGTCATTATGTGCTTGGATCCAAATCACATGTCTAGTGGCTTTAAAGTTAGTTATGCCCTGATAGTTTGAAACAAATTGCAGTGTTATCCTCCAAGTGTTGGTGATGGTCTACTATAGGTCGTGGAGATATACTTTGAACATAGCTGCATTCATTATTCTATTCTTGGCATCTGAAGAGGCTCCCATTGATAAGTATCGTGCTCCGTGGTAGGGTTTGGGTCTAGTGGAAAAACATGCATAGTTTGGCTCCTTCCATCCCATAATGGCTATCAATATGATCAACCATGAATAATGAAATTATGTCCCTAGATCCTGCACATCCTTACAGTCGTCTAGAAACATATTTAACAAATAAGGGGCCCAACTAATTATGGTTCCCTCGACACACTGTGTTGTTGCTGTGACGACCCCGACCGAGACTTCCTCCTTGTGGCATTTCCTGAGCAACTTACATGCCATGATTTTCATGACCATTATTGCTGTGATGTCACTAATCCGTTTGATAATGATTTGGTGCACCCCCCTCTCGGTGTCGTATTTCTTCTTCATCTCCTTGGTGAGTGACTTCTCCTTTGTTTTGTCCTCGAGGAACTGTGCGAGATCCATGCCCCATGATGGAAACCCTATGATGTGTGCTATGAACTCTACGTCTATTGAGATGAGTTGTTCAAGCCACAAATATCCACAATGAGTAACAACCATCAACCACTTGATGCAAATGTTTTCATATTGGCCTCTCCCAAAGTGTGGTAGATCCAACAGACCTAAAATGCCAATTTTGGCCAGTCCTGCTGCCCATTGGACCGGTTGATGAATTAGTTCCCCAAAGGGATATACACCCACAGTTTGTAGGTGACTTGCTTAGCGAACGCTGGGAACTTGTCTGTGTCCATTACATCATGGTCAGAGTACCTCAATTTCTTGAAATAACCTAACAAATTGACTTTTACACTTACCCCTTTTGGTATGCGTGGGAAAAAAATTGTTGCGGTGGATTTTCTATGCGGTGACCTAGGTACCGTCTGCTTGAACTTTCTCCATGGTGTTTGACTTGAGATGCCAACCTCCATTGTTTTTTCTTCAACAAATTGCTTTGGTTGGCCATTGACATCCTCCACTGCTCCCTTCCATGGCTGTTCCGACACGATTGTCTATAATTCCTCTGGCACAACCGTTTCTTCCTGGTTTGGAGCCATCCCATTGATTCTGAGAGCTTCTATAAGGTTTTTTGGTTTCCCTTTACTGTCTGTGTCCTCATTCTGTCATCCTTGCCCTTTGTCTAGCCTATCGATGTCCATGCCCGCAGGTTATGTCTGCTGGGTTTCTTCTTCAATGCGTAAGGGGCTTGATACTGTCGTATTCGATGATGGAATTTTGTCCACATTGACAACTTTTGGTGGATGAAATGGCTGTTGTTCGCTTTCCTACGATTGCGTTTGTGCTATGGTCCTAAATTTGGGTTGTCTAGTTGTCTGGATCAATTCTCCTTATTTAGGTGGTGCCATGGGGGTAAAAAAATTTTGTTCGTTGAGCTCATTAGCCTCTGCAACCTTTGCAACCTTTACTCTCTGTCGTGTATGCTCTATCGCTCTCTGCCTTTTCCAATTTTGCAATAAGCTTTTTTCTCCCGCATCTTTGGTTTGTCTGGGCATCGTGTGAAGCTTATCGAAGACACTACCATGATTGTGGGTTAAATGAATTGCCAGTTCCTTCGTAATCTCCATTAATTTCCCTCGCCATATCTAGTTGGCGCAATTAATGTGACATCTCGTCGGTCATTTCTTGCATTCAATTCTGCTAGCTTTCGTCACTTAGTGCTTCTTTTGTTGTAGCTGCCTTTCGCACTTGTTTTGTCTTTGAACTGACTGTTGGCCTTGTATTCCTTAGGATCTTATTCCTTAGTGTGCATGATCCTTCGCCTTTTGGCACACTATTCTGCTGTTGGTACCTTTCTATATCGTGTACCATATCTTGTTTTTGTTTTTTATTTTTTATTTATTTTTATTTTTATTTTATTTTTATTTTCTGACTGTACGGTGTCTTTCAAGTTGCGGGTGGTCGAATGTCCTTATACATATTTAGTTGACTCCCATTAATAATCACCCTGATTTATGCACCTCCTAAGTCTTTCAATTGTACACCTCCCCTATTTGTGACAATTTTTACTTCATATGGTCCTAACTAGTGCATTTAGAGTTTTCCTGGGTGTTGAAGGGATTTACTGTCATACATCAACACTAAGTCTCCTGCCTTGAAATTTTTCCTCTTGATATGTCTATCATGCCAAGCTTTGTCCCTTTCTTTTTGAATTTCTTGGTGGAACCCTGCTAGGATCCTGTCTTCCTCCATGATCATTAGTTGATTCAACCTATCCTATACTATGCCTCGTTCTGTCATGTTCATAATTGTTGCTACGTGCAGACTGGGTACCAAAAGTTCTAATGGAACCACTTCTTCTTGTCCATATACCAATCTAAATGGTGTGTGTCCTGTCAAATTTTTCATGTGGTCCTGTATTCCCATAATACTACGGGTATTTTGAGGTCCCAGTCATCCCTATTAACAATACAGATCTTCGTCAGTGCATTCTCAAGGATTTCGTTAAAGGCTTCTACTATTCCATTCTCTTGTGGATGATATGGTGTACTCTTTTGATGATGGACTTCAAATTCCTCAGTCATCACTTTAATCGTACTATTAATAAAGTGAGTTCCTTGGTCGCTCATCAAAATTCTTGGGCGACCAAATCTAGTGATCACTTGCTCAAATTGAAAGTGTGTTGCTGTTTCGGCGCTGCGATATTTGAATGGTGTTTTTTCCTCCCATCTTGTTAGGTATTCTATCATGGTGATAATGTACCTTTCTCCTGTCCTCTTTGCTAGTGGGTTAATTGGTCCCACAAAATTTATTTCCCATTTTTCGAATACCTGCAACGTTACATGTGGTCGCAGGGGCATCTCGTCCCTTCTATTTGGTTTACCAACTCTCTGAAATACATCACATCTTTGGTAGTACTCTTTCGAGTCTCTGTGAATGGTCAGCCACAATAGTATTGCATGAAATACCTTCTGCGTGATAGATTTTCCTGTGTAATGTCCTCCTACTATTCCTTCACGGGCTTCTGCTAAAATCCTTGGTATTTCATGTTCTAGCACATATCTTCTCAGGATGATATCTGCACCCATTTTGTATAAGTGTCCTGCAATCAACTAATAATATGAAGCCTGGAATACCAATTTTTTCTTCTGCGCAATGTTATATTCCTGTGGCGTAGTCCCTGTACTCAAGTACTAGATGATGTCTACCAAGTGTTCATCGACAATCTGAACTAAAAATAGTTGTGCGTACAGAAAGTTGTCCTCTAAATTTGTAGGTTCCTCGCCATTGGTGAACCTTGATAGGTGATTTGGTCCTTCGTTCAGCTTCCCTAGTTTAACTATAACTTCAAAGTCAAATTCTTGAAACAACAGTAACCATCGATAGATTCTCCCCCCCCATCACTGGCTTGTTGACTAGGTATTTAAGTGTTTTGATTTGTGAACATCTTGAAATGTTTCCCCATTAAGTGATGTATGAAATTCTAAAGTGCATAGACCATATCTATGCCTTCCCTCTCTGTAGTTTTGTAGTTCTACTCTGATTCTGATAGTTTTCTGCTAGCAAATGCTATAGGATAATCCAATTCTCTTGTTCCTGGCTGCACCAAAATAGCTCCAAGCACTATGGATGATGCATCTACATGTACGTAGAATGTCTTCTCCCAATATGGAAAGACTAACATGGGTACTGTGACCATATTCTCCTCCAGGGTGTCCAATCTGTGCTGACAGTCCTCATTCCACTGAAATTTTGTATCCTTCTTGAACAATTTCTCCATCAGCACAGTGATCTGCGCATAACCCTTGATGAATTTTCTCTAATAACTAGTATATCCCAATGTAGCTCGTAGCCGACACACTGATTTTGGTGGTGGTAAGTTTACAATTATTGCAATCCTTGCAGGATCCATGATCAACCCTTGTTTTCATACTATGTGGCCCAATAGTATCCCAAACGGTGTTTTGAAAAAGCACTTCTTGATTTTTAACGATATCTGGCACTCCCTACATATTTCTACCATCAGCCGCAAAACCTTTACATATTTTTTCAATAGACTATAGACTTCCCAATCGTCCAAGTATACCTCTAGAAACTGGTGTATAAATTATTTAAATGCAGCTATGACTACTCTGGAAAATATTGTTGGTGCATTATTCAGTCCAAACAACATGATTGTGTACTAGTAGGATCTTCATTCTATATAAAAAGTGGTCTTATATATGTCTTTTGGTGCTATATTGATCTGATGGTATCCTGAAAATCCATCAGTAAATGAGTAGGCTTTGTGTCCTCCTACATTCTCCAACACCTAATCCATGAAGGGTGTAGGGAATGGGTCATGTAGGCATGCATCATTCAACTTCCTCAAGTCGATGCATATTCTTATCCTGCCTTGTTTTTTGTCCTTCACTACCATTGGGCTTATCCATTCTGATTCTTCCATAGGTTCTATGATTCTGAATTCTAACATCCTATCCATCTCAGCTTTGACTTTTTGTTTATATATCAGATTTAATCTATAGGGTCGTTGTTTGATCGGTCTAGCCTCAGCTCTGAAAGGTATCTTCATTTCACCTATCTCTCCTTCTATGCCCTTCATTTCAATTAATGTTGTATGGAATAGGTCGTTGTACTTGCACAGTAACTCTGTTATGCTTTCCATTGTTTTCTCATCTCAGTAGTCTCCAATGCTAGCCATTTTGGGATTCTCAGCTATCCCAATGTTGAATTTATTTACCTTGATCGACACAACAATTACTTCTGATTCTAGAGGTGGACCTTCCACTTCTCTTTCACCTTCGACTTCCTCAATATGAATATCGTGCGGGTCATGTTCATCTGGTACTTCTTCCTGCACATGGTAGCATGGAAATAGTTCTTTCACTATTTGTCTATTTCCTTGTTGTTCTTTTGTTATGAGTTCAACTTATGGTTCCTTAATGAATATCACCCCTCTTATTTGTTTAAGTGTTGCATTTATGTTGAGGTTCTCATGTTCAAATGAGAAAGTGATTGTAAAGTTTTGTTGTAGTACTGTCTAGCTCATAGTTCCTCTAGGCAGTTCCTGGTCCATGTACCAGTTTTCTAGTATGCCCTCTAATGTGTGTATGAAGTTATGAGGCCATTCTTTTTGGGGTGGCATTTTCCATAGCGCTCTGCACTTCTCCTAGTGTTCCTCCGGTGCCCCCTATCCATCGTACTTTTTCTACTGGTTGCTTCTATGTTCTGCTCTGAACCTTATGCACAGTAACCGCTTACATTGGTACCAGTACTTGATTGTTTCCTTGTGTGCACCCTACCATCTTGCAGGTTAGACTTAAGTGAAATATCAAGAGATAACAATATTTGGTTGTCTGATACTTCATCTTCGTATCTCGTTATGAATTCTTCAAATTCGTTGATTCCATGGAAACTTGGAGGTTATTTGATTTCTGTCCCAACCCACCTTACTGCGTGGTCTATTCGGGTGCATATTCTAGTCGAGACATCATGTAGGCACTATTACCAATTCTACAGACTAGTGTCTAAGTTGAAATCACATGATGTGATACTTCTCTAGGTAAGTACACCATCGATGGTTGGATTGATGTAATCTTTGGTGTGCACGGTGGTCCGGTACAACTAGTTAATTTCTTCTAGGTCTAGGCATGTTGGTTCCACAAATCTTTCATCTTCTGATGGATCTAGAGGTGAAATCACCCTGTATTGTCCTGACTCAAATGTCATCTTCCTGGTCTTTAGGTTGATTATCAGCTGATTTTAAAATGTCCAATCTGATCCCAGTAATACTAGATATGGTGTTGTGCCATCCACGATTTTGATCACTTCAAAGTCTGCCATAGTGCACACTCCATCCAGATCTACTATCACTCCTTTCAGTCTCCCTATCGGAAGAACTCTGTGCTGGTTTTTTAACTTCATTTGGACTAGTGGACTAGATTTGCATTATCATGTCTTTTTGGGTAATACATTCACTTGAGATCCCAGATCTAATATCACATTGCCCATGTTAAAATATCTGATGTTGGCATTCAATCTAAACTCTCTATTGGTTCTCCTTCTGGCATGGAGGTGATTGACTGTCCTCTGATCTAACTTTCCTTAAGAGTTTATGGTACATCTATCTAACAAGTCATGTAATACTATAAAAGATGATGGATCCTTAAATAATTGAATACATGATTGTAGGAAAGTTTTAATACAACTTACTTGGTTTCTCGGGTGGACTTCACTGGTATGGTCCAATGCTGACAACATTTCATATGTTGGGATGTATTGGGTATGTTACACGGTAGATGAAGACGCAACATCCTGATTAAGAAATGTTTCTCTGTCTTTTTTAAAGGTCTCATTCTCCTTTCTTGCATCAAATCACTTGGGAGGCTCAATTTTCTTCTTAATCCACTCGTGTTGTATTGGTTCCTATTTGGCCGCATCATTTCCTTTTTTAGCACCTCCATGCGTCACTATGTTGATGTTTCTTCCTTCATCCCCTGCTTCTACTGAAATCCATTGAACATTTTGGTTTTTTTGATTCCTCTTTTCCTGGATCTTTACTAAAAGTGCCGGACATTCCTCCGTGTCATGATCTGATGCGCGACAATACATACAAGTCATTGGTGGAAGTGGACATTCTCTTGCATAATTTCTTGGTTTTTGATAGTTGTGACATCCCATTGGAACTCTTCCACATCCAAATCCTCCTCTGCCTCTTCCTCCCCCCCTATAGCCAGCTCGATCTCCTCATGATGCATTATACCGAGGCGTCGGATTGTACTGCGTGGTATTGTATTGAGGATGCGCGGTATTACATGGTTACTATGAAATATTATACTATGGCTACGTAGTGTTGTATGGGGTTGGTACCTGGTTAAACAGAGGTGTGGCTTGGCTTGTCATCATTTCATCTTGAACCTTATATGTGTCTGGTGTCCTTTTCCTCATCAGATCCATTTTTCTGCAGTCTTTGTCATCGTTCCCTACTGACTTGCAAAAAGTGTAGTATGCATTCTTTGGTACTATCTGGTATTTCTACATCATAGGAAAATAATATGAATCATGGTCGTGCATCTTGAAAATTTCACACCAGGGTCCTCTTGTTGGCAATGGATTTGGCATCCATGTTTCCTCTTGGTGCCCTTTTGTTCTACATGTGGTACACCAAACATCTTCTTTCTTGTCCTTACTTTTGTTTTGGTTTAGCTGGAACGTTAAGTTATTCAGATCCTCCTTCAGCTCTTCGATGTTTGGATTTGTCTTCTGATATTGGTTTTCTTCCAATTATAGGGATGCCTATAGAGCCTCTTCCTGTGTCTCAAACTTCTGTTGTCCCAGTGGATACTTCAAGTGTGGTAATAGTGAATTGACAAATAGGTTCCTATGTTGCATGTCTGTCATGAGATATTTGAGCTTTCCTTTCAGTCGCTTAAATCTATGGTCAATCTCCCATACATATTCTCCTAGTTTCTATATAATTTCTATCATCTCATTCATGTATTGATCCTTTGATCTCGGCTTTTGGAACTCACCGATCAACAATTTCTTGATGTGTGTCAGTGTCCATGTCATCCCAAGAGGGCTGTTTACATTTAGGCTCATGTACCAATATAGTGCGCGGTCTCTTAGTGTAATAGCTAGTTGCGCAAGTTTAGTGTCTTCATCAATGATCTATTTTTCTTCCTAGATCTTTGCACAAATAAATAAGTGTTTCTCAGGGTCTTCTGTTGCCTCTCCTCAAAATTTTGGTAACCTGATGGTGGGATCGTGTCCTGCCATCCTGAATGATGAAATACTACCTCTGCACGATGTAGATACTTGAGTAATGCTTCCTGAACTGGCTCCCCCAGTTGTTATTCCTTGTGTATATGTACTTCCTGCTATCTTCCTTCTCCCAAAATTCAGTATTCTAAATGGTGGTGCTCCTTTTGGTGTGTTAGTCGCACATGGGTTTATGGGTTCCACACTGAAATTAATATGGATAAGATTGTTTCCTTCACTTCCCGCTCTTGGACCTCTCATCTTCCTCTCATATGTTGCGAGTAGGATCTCCTCAATATTCTCTACAGCCCGGAGATCCTCTAACTCCTCTTCATCAATTTCCAATCATTCCCTCACTTCTACAACTCTCTTTTTAGTGTTCACCTTGTATTGGTAGGGTACACTAGTGCGTGTCTTTCCATCTATCACCATGATATTCTTGATATGGTCATCATACATCATTATTGGTCGTCATACATCATTATTGGTCATCATACATCATTATTGGTCGTCATACATCATTATTTCTCTTATCCCCTTCTCCTTCCTTTTCTCCTTTTTCTATAATTGCTTCCCCCCTTCCCCCATGCATGCAGGGAAGTTTAGCTATCTAACTCCATTTTCATTACACCTTTGTTATAGAGAAATATCTTAACAGAAGTATACATTGATCAAATATACCTTTATCGAGGCCCATGGAGGAAGTCTTTCTTTGCTACATTGTACGACTTCACGGTATCTACTACAAATTCTGTTATAAATCCTGCTACAATGCTGTCGAGCCAAAAATCTATTGCGCGGGTGAATTTGTTATTCGCCTACTGTAACTGTATGATCTGAAATGGGGTCCACTCTAACTTTCAGATCTGGTTTATTACATGGTTATCCTTCAACCTTAATATCCACTCCTGCAATAAGTGGGAAAAATCACAGAAAAATACTTCATGCAGATCAGTAAACAAATACTTCTCAAGGTATTTTCACGGTGTTATTCTAGGGTTTATGTTATCTTTCTGTGAAAACTCCAACTCCTTTGTCTTCAACCAACTTTTGATCTCTGCTTTTGTGGGGTTCCATAGTCTCAACATCCCCTTCTAGTAGCGCATTCTCTCACCTTCTTGTCGTCCAATCTGGTATGCTTTTGACCCGTCGTCCGCAGATCTTACATGCTTTTAACATTTTTTCAATAGATCCAACATTCTTTTACCAGATATGCCCCAGATATCATCCACTCAATCCCATGATGTTCCAACCAATGAAAAAAAAAACATTTGTTGGTTGTTCATCTGATCTATACTTTTAACATGATTGACCTAGGTTCAAGTCTACTGGGGTTCCAACAAAGCCTCTAAGACTATTTTCCCTCCTGGTAAACCAGAAGGCATCATAGTACACTGAGGGCACTACACAGTCTCATCCAATATAGTATTAATGGGTTACTACAATACTCAGGTTTTTGCAGTCCAGGATTGATTGGGGATCTATTAGGTGTGCGTTGAGAGTTCTATTTAACTTATTAAAGCAATATATTGTCATTCCCAGTTATGCATGTAATATAATCAACTCATTCATTCATCATTCTATTAACTATGCATAAACAATAAAAGAGAGACAATAATTCAATCACATAACATGAGTTTTATCATGGTTCACCCCCTCCTAGGCTATGTCCACAAATATATGGTTCTTAAGCTCTTCTATTATGGAAGTTCCAAAAATAAAGCGTCTCACGCTTTACAACTCACCCTCAATTGGGTCGAGATCTATTATGATCTGGACTAGATCACACCAGGCTCCTTAGCCTATGATCTAACCCTCAAGATCTACCCTCCTTAATCCTCTACAAATCAACAAATTACAAAAATGTATCATATTACAAAAGTGTTTATCCAAAACTCCCTATAGAGTCTCTCTGTCTCCGCTCTATCAGGGCTCTGAATCCCTAAAATATCCCTAAGCATCTCTATATATACGTTTATGGCTCATCGTCCATTACAATGTATTACAAAAACCCTAACCTTGATGTCGTCAGGTCTTCCATACATGTGGCATGTTTCTCTTCCTTCCAGCTGTCACTTTCCTCATGCATGCCTTTCTTTCCCAAAATAACCTTTCTTTCCTCTTTGGCCTGCTTCCAACAGTGCATCACTGAGGTCTTTGAGATACTGATAACGCTTGTATTATCACAATATATTGGAATGAGATCATCATACTCAACCTATATATATGTCAAAGTTTGTGTCATCCATAGAGCTTGTGTACAACATGTTGATGCTGCAATATACTCTGCCTCAACTGTAGATAATGATATTGATCATTGCTTCTTGCTTATCCATGATACTAAACACTCACCCAAGTAGAACGTTTCTCCACTAGTGCTTCTTTGGTCATCAATGAAACCTGCCCAATCTGCATCTATGTAGACAATAAGTGATAGATCCTTTACTTTTGGATACCATAATCCAAACTGTTAGCACTCAATTTTTTATGGAAATTTTAAGTGTCTTTAGCATCCTTGTGCTAAACTTTTGAAATATTTTTTCTCATTTGCCCTAGTTCATAAATTCAAATTTCTTCAATGAGTTAGGAAGAGTCTTAATTCATAAATCTTTTTCTCCAAACACCTATGGCCTTTGTCTTTTTAACCTGCATAACCAAAAACCAACTTTTAGTAGTTTTTCCTAAATCTTTATTTTGTTAATTTCCTTATGGTTTTATTTTGGTTTCCTTTTCAATAAATGAGTTTATTGAATTTGATAGAAGATGTGGTGTGTGCTTTCAAAGTGGCTTAAACCTAGATCACACTATGTATTATCTTACAAGTTAAATCTGTCCTAAGACCAAGCCATGAGTCGAACCATAATCTCAAGCTATGGGCCAAGCCATAAATTAAGCCAACATTCCAGTTGTTTGTTGCTCGGTGAAATTGCAAATGCCTGATTTGTAGGATGCATGCATAGGTGCCATGATGCGATATCAGTGCAGTATTGTTTAAAGTTTCTATAGGTGTTGAAGACCTAAATGTAGCTACAATGTATACAATGATGTTCCCAAAATTCTCACCCATTCCACCGTTTTCATGCATGGATGTGCAGAATGCAGTGCACTGCCAAATCTCCTAGACATTGTGTTGCGCTTTCTCCTGGGTGCTATAAATTTCCTGGGCACTGCATTTTCTCCTAGGCTCTATAATTTTCCTAGGTGCTACCCAATCTCCTGAGCAGTGTAATGACGAACACTACAGATTTTGTAGGATGTTTCAGTATTGGTGCTACCTAATTTCTAGCAGAGATAGATTCTTGCATAGAGAACATGATTTTCTTGTAAAATTGACAGTTCAGATTCAAGATTAGATGGGAGAGCTCTAATCTAAAGGAAATACAATATGAAGATATGTTCTCTATAGCCTTCATATTAAACTCATGCACCTAAGTTGGCATGGCAAGCCTGGGAGATTAAGCTTTTACATATAAATAGAAGGTTAATGCAAGTATCAAATACGCAGCTAGAACATCATTTCAAGCAGAAGACACCAACAAAACAAGCATTCTACAGTAGTTGGGTTCCCTATCTTTCTCATGCTCTATTTTTACTTGCATGTATAAGAATTTTTTTTGTTGGTATTCTTCCCTCCAATTACAACAATTGTCATCGGAAAATTGCATATTTGAAGTACACTCCTCGACACTGTCAAAATGTTTTTATCCCAAGTTGTAAGTTTTAGTGTACACAGATAGTGGCGCTACCTTTTTACATGTCCAATTGTGAAATACGCTACTTAGACCGCTACCTAAAGAAGCTACCAGCAGACACCAAGGATATAGGAAGGTCAGGCCAACAACATTTTGGATGGATGATGATGGAGAAAATTGCAGAAGCAACAATTGGCATTTTGAGGAAAACTACATGCTCCTAAAAGACACATGGAAAAATAGGATTTGCACAACAAAAGAGGAATGAATCAATTTGAAGCATGGTTGGATTAGTCACCAACATTTTCCTATTTAATAGCATAGGTTGTTAAATAAGTTGTTAGATCAAATAAATGTTTAGATATTTTCAAGGGAAGGAGGCTAGCTCATACCTCTAGTTGTTGCCTCCATTTTTGTTATAAATAGATATACCAATTGCTTTAGCAAGGTTTCAAATGGTTGAGATGAGGCTCCCATATTGTAATTTTGTTTGTCTGAGTAAACTGTTCTTTGGTTATGTACTGGACCAGAGAATTTTTTATTAATGGAAGTCAGTTTCTCTTCATTTACTTATTTCTTCTTACTTTGAATGCTCATTAATGGAAGATCCTTATGAGATGTTACAGTTGTATCATAATGGATGTTTGATTGTGGTTCTACTGTAAATATTTTCAAGGTTTTAATGTTTAGTTTCAAGAGGATCTTGTGAGTGATATTTTTCTCCACCTAGATGCTAGAAGGCCTGATGCTTATAGCAGAAATGTTCATTCTTCTCACCAAGTCTTCCCTTTACTCATATTTATCCTTAAACAATTGACTGAAGATAATCAAGACCTCATTTTCTTGTGCATACTAGCCCATATTTCTGAGTCAAAACCTTATGATTTTGAGTCTTGTCCTTTTGACCCTTTAAAAACTCATTTACATTTACAAATATTTTGATATTACCAAGCTCACTTGATTACAGTCTAGGGTGACTTTTGGAGTGATAACATAAATGGCATCATTGTCAAGGACAGATTTGAGCAGATTAAAGAGTTCCCTGGGAAGAACGACATAGATCCAACTCTTGATGGTAGACAAGAGAGGGATACAAAAAATTGACTGTAATCATCTACCTATCGACTCCACAAAGATCAACCTATTGGAAGACCCCACTATGGGAACAAGCTTGGACAGAAATGGAAAGCAAAGGCAAGTTTAGGCATCAAGTTATGAATTTCTTTCTAGAACTTGTGCTTTTTATCTGTCATTCTTTCTTGAATTTCCCTGCACACATTAGGAGAATCATAATCTTCTTTGTATACTCTAAAGACCACTAGCTTGTTGAAATTCAACATGCACCAAATGATTATTTTCCTTTTGCAAATAATAAAACTGATTCAGTTCGGGCTGCCAACTCCTCTGACCTTTACCAACAACCTTCTAGTGTTCAGCAGCCCATTGACTTCCAGTTTAAGGTTAGGGGAAATATGTTTGGACCTCTAAAGCTTCCATCCTTTCTTCATCCTTACCCTCCCAAATTTGTAGACTAACTACCAACTTTTTCTGGAAAATATAACACTACAGGAGGAGAGCATTGTCATCCTTTCAAGACTTCATCTATAATCTCAAAATCTTGCATGAAGATATTATCATGAGGTTTTTCTCTAAATCTTTGATTGGAGATGCTACCTTGTGGTTCAAGAATATGGAAGTTGCTTCCATTGGTTCGTGGGACAAACTATATGATACCTTTTTAAAATACTGGGGAGAGAGAAAGTCATTTGATCAATACCTAAATGAATTCACTACTTTGATAAGAGGAAAAAATGAAGTTCTTTCTTCTTTTAATCAAAGGTTTCATAGCTTGTATTATAGCCTACCCCTGGAAATTAAACCTTTTGAGACTGCTTCCATGGTGTATTACATAATGTATCAATATTATGACCTTGTTTTGTATCTTAGGGAAAGAAAATAGACATCTTTAACATAGTTATTAATGGATGTTGAGGAAGTGGAGGAGAACCTCTAAGCTTGTGGCAGGATTCAAAGTCAATGTCTTGTCAAATCTGAACATGAGGTAGATTTTATTTTCTATCCCTATGAAGAAAACATAGTGGATGATTTGGTCCTCGAAGCAAGTATCTTTTATAGCCTTGCCTTTGAGGAAGTCATTGTCTCAAACATTGACCAAGAGTAGCTTGTTGTTGAAAAACACTTTGGTAATGAATACTTTGTTGTTAGAAAGAATCATGAAACAAGACATTCTGAATGTCAAGAGTCAAAGGTTTATTATGGACAACCTATTTTTGATGGAAATATTAGTGATGGTGATGAACATAATTTGTCTTTGGCTTGTTTGGAGCCTCTTAGCACTATTCCTGTATATGATGATTATGCTCCCAATCCTTGTAAATGCTACTGAGGCGTTGAAAGGGATTTTCATATAAATCTAATCTCTTATCCATCACCAACAAATGAACAATCTTCTCTTAATAAAAACCATATGTATGAGCAACAAACTATTCCCACGGTATATGAAGAAATGATCAACAATCAACCAACAGGTGGTTCTGAAGTTACACAGCAACTATTCGACCCACATATTCCTGTGTCTGTCATTCAAACAAGTGTTCCTRTAGAAGACATCAAACACACTGTTTGCAACTTTGAAACAATGAAGGTAACATTTCATAAATTAATTAGGCATTGCTTTCAGTTTCATGACCCTGTCAATGAGTACATAGAGTTACACTTTTCAAATGATTTGGAGCATGCATAATTGATATTTTTATCAGCATGTCCAGGTGAATATGGTTTCTTGAATGATTTTTTATCACTGTTGTTACATTTCAAACATCAATTGTTGATCAGTGACAAAGAAGAGGTTTGTTCAATTTTAAATTTGCTTGAATGGCTATTATGGAAGGCAACATTTACCTAACCAATTTCAAAGATGGTTAGAGTAGAGTAGGGTAGGAAATAAGCTCGCTTCCCAAGAATTTATTTTCTTTTGGTTTGCAACAGAAATATCAGTAAGCTTGTGTGAATAAAGGACAATTTTAAAGGTATATAGAGATCAATTGCACGGGTCTTGAGAGTTTTCAGATATTGGTTTCACAGGACAGATGACTCCATAGCCCAACAAATAAGGAAACTTAAACTACTAGGTTCTTGGAGCCTCGTAGGGAGTTCTCCATCCCAGTTGGAGCCAAATGTTAGCACTCAATTTTTTATGGAAATTTTAAGTGTCTTTAGCATTCTTCTGCTAAATGTTTGAAATATTTTTGCTCATTTTCCCTAGTTCATAAATTCCAATTTCCTCATTGAGTTAGGAAGAGTTTTAATTCATACATATCTTTCTCCAAACACTTATGGCCTTTGTCTTTTTAACCTTCATAACCAAAAACCAACTTTTAGTAGTTTTTCCTAAATCTTTATTTTGTTAATTTCCCTATGGTTTTATTTTAGTTGCCTTTTAAATAAATGAGTTTATTGACTTTGATAGAAGATGTGGTGTGTTCTTTCAAAGTGTCTTAAACCTATATCACACTATGTATTATCTTACAATTAATGGTTTTAGCGCTGAATTTTGAACCCAACGTACCTTGATCCGTCTACTTAATATCCTCCAAGTCGTTCCTTCTGAAACGTTGTAGAAAACAAGTTATAGCGAAAATGCCACAATGTCTCAGATGTAGCAGCAAAACCCCAAGACCTTGAGCTATGATGCCATATGTTAAGAACCAAACATCAATATAGCATAGAAAAAACTCAGGAGAAGTACTCAACTCCTTGAAAAAGATATAATTTCAGATAATAAGCCTCTTCGAGGGGGCAACCTCCTTTTACCCCACTTAAATGTTCAAGTACAAGATGATTCAAAATGAAAATGTCTCCTTGGTATATATAGGAGACTAGGAGGTATAATTACAACTAATGGCCTAAAGATGACATAAATAAAATAACATTACTAATATAATATGCTCCAATTAAGGGGTAATGAGCCAATATTAGGGCTTAACAGACCAAGCCACGAGTCGAACCACAATCTCAAGCTACGGGCCAAGCCATAAATTAAGCCAACATTCCAATTGTTCGGTGCTCGGTTAAAATGAAAATGCCTAATTTGCAGGATGCATGCACAAGTGCTATCATGAGATATTAATGCAATATTGTTTAAAGTTTATACAGGTGTTGAAGAACTAAATGTAGCCACGATGTATACAATGATGCTCCCAAAATTCTCGCCCATTCCACCGTTTTCATGCATGGATGTGCAGAATGCAGTGCACTGCCAAATATCCTGGACGTTGTGCTACATTTTCTCCTAGGCTCTGTAATTTTATTGGGCACTACCCAATCTCTTGAGTAGTGTAACGATGGATGCTACGTATCCTGTAGGACGTTTCAGTATTGGCGCTACCTAATTTCCAGCAGAGATGGATTCTTGCACATAGAACATGATTTTCTTGTAAAATTGATAATTCAAATTCAATCTCAGATGGTAGAACTCTAATCTGAAGGAAATACAATATGAAGATCTGTTCTCTATAGCCTTCAAATGAAACTCATGCACCTAATTTGGCATGACAAGCCTGGGAGCTTAAGCTTTTACATATAAATAGAAGGTTAATGAAAGTATCAATTACGCAGCTGGAACATCATTTCAAGCAGCAAAAACCATCAGTCCAAGCATTCTACAGTAGTTGGATTCCCTATATTTCTCATGCTATGTTTTTTCTTGCATGTATAAGATTTGTTTTTGTTCATATTCTACCCTCCACTTACAACAATTGTCATCGGAAAATTGCATATTTGAAGTACACTCCTTGACACTGTCAAAATGTTTTTATCCCAAGTTGTAAGTTTCAGTGTACATAGATAGTGGCGCTACCTTTTTACTTGTCCAGTTGTGAAATACGCTACTCAGGCCACTACCTAAAGAAGCTACCAGCAGACACCAGGGATCCAGGAAGGTCAGGCCAATAACTTTTTGGATGGATGATGATGGAGAAAATTGCAAAAGAAACAATTGTCATTTTGAGGACAACTACATGCACCTAAAAGACACATGGAAAAATAGGAGTTTCACAACAAAAGAGGATCAAATCAGTTTGAAGCATGGTTGGATTAGTCACCAACATTTTCCTGTTTTATAGCATAGATTTTTAAATAAGTTGTTAGATCAAATAAATGTTTAGATATTTTCAAGGGAAGGAGGCCAACTCGTGCCTCCACCTGTTGCCTCCCTTTTTGTTATAAATAGATATATCAATTTCTTTAGCAAGGGTTCGAATAGTTGAGCTGAGGCTCCCATATTGTAATTTTGTTTGACTGAGTAAACTGTTCTCTGGTTATGTACTAGACCTAAGAATTTTTTATTAATGGAAGTCAAATTCTCTTCATTTCCTTGTTTCTTCTTAATCTGAATGCTCATTAATGGAGGATCCTTATGAGATGTTACAGCTGTATCATAATGGATGTTTGATTGTGGTGCTACTGTAAATATTTTCAGGGTTTTAAAGTTTAGTTTCAAGAGGATCTTGTGACTGATATTTGTCTTCAGTCTAGAAGCTAGAAGGCCTGATGCTTATAGTAGACTTGTTCATTATTCTCACAAAGTCTTCCCTTTACTCATATTTATCCTTAAACAACCGAATGAAGCTAATCAAGACCTCATTTTCTTGTGCATGCTAGCCCAGATTTCTGAGTTAAAACCTTATTATTTTGAGTCTTGTCCTTTTGACCTTTTAAAAACTCATTTACATTTACAAATCTTTTTATGTTACCAAGCTCACTTGATTACAGTCTAGGGTGAATTTTGGAGTGATAACACAAAATCTTTTGTTCCTTTGAGATATCTAAAAATCCTCTTCACTGCTACAACATGTGTTTCTTTTGGTGCTTCTTGAAATCATGCCACCTGTCCAACTTCCTGCATTACATCTAGTCTAGATGTTGTCACATATAGTGACATACCAATCATTGACCTGTAATGCCTTTAGTCTGTAAGCTGTCAACTGGTTTGCATTGGAGTGGTAATTGATTTGCAATCTTCCATTCTGAACCTCTTTAGCATTTCTCTAATATACTTAGTTTAATAAAGAAAAATTCCTTGGTTGCTTTGACGTATCTGAAGACCCAGAAAGAAGGATAGTTCTCGGAGAAATGACATATCAAATTCATTATTCATATCCATTGAAAATTTATGGCTTAACCTGTCATTATTGCTTCCAAAAATAATATTATCAAAATAAACTTCAATTAATAAAATACTATCTTGAGTTACCTTGATGTAGAGGTTGTTGTTTGAACTTCTTTTTCTGAACCCTACCCGTTGTAGATATTTATCTAGTCTAGAGTACCATGTTCTATGAGCCTGTTTTCGACCATAAAAGGCCTTCTTAAATTTACACACATAATCCGCATTCTCTGATAGCTTAAATCATTCTGGTTGTTCAATATAGACTTCTTCTTCAAGTTCCCCATTCAGAAAGGTTGATTTCACATCCATTTGATACACTTTAATATTCTTGGAGCATTCATAAGCTAAGAGAAATTGGATTGCTTCCATTCTGGAAACTGGAGAAAATGTCTCTTCAAAGTCGATTCCTTCAACCTGTGCATATAATTTACATACCAATCTAGATTTTCTCCTTGTAACATGTCCATCTTCATTCAATTTATTTCTGAAGACCCACTTTGTGCCAATCACATTCTTATTCTTTGGTCTTGGAACCAATTCCCAAGTGTCATTCTTCTCTATTTGATCCAATTCTTCATCCATGTCCTTATTCAAAAATTCATCCTTTATGGCCTCTTCAAAACTATTTGGTTCAATCGTAGATGAGAGTGCTAGGTGCATTTGTTCTGGAGAACAAATTCTTCTTCTAGTCTCAACTCCTACATCTTTGTTTTTGATAATCTGATCTGAAGGATGATTCTTATGTACTTGTTTACTAGGTGTCTTTGGAGGAACTTGATGAACTTTCTCTTCTACTTCTGTATGATCCTCTTCATCTTCTCCTTCTACTTATACTTCATATTCTATTTCTTCTTCGTAAAGTTGTTCCATTGATTCATTTTCTTCTTCCTTTAATTCTCGTCTACCTGTTTCATCAATTTTTATATTGATTCTTTCCACAACTTTTTTCGACCTGAGATTGTAACACTTGTATGCTTTCCTTGTACTTGAGTAACCAACAAGTACTCCTTTGTCCACATGAGAGTCAAACTTTCCCATTGTACCATCTTCTCTTTTGATGTAGGATTTTCTTCCAAATACTCTAAATTATTTCACATTTGTTGGTCTTCCTTTCCATAGCTTGTAGGGGATTTTGTCAGTGTTGTTTATAAACATTACTCTATTTTGAATGTGAACCATTGTATGCACTACATGTGTCCAAAAGATATCTGTCAATTTGGAATCCATTAGCATTGTTCAAGCCATTTCCTATATTTTCTTGTTCTTTATTTCAACTACTCCATTCTGTTGAGGTGTACTAGCAATGGAGAATTGCCTTTTTATTCCATGCCTGCTGCAGTAGTCATTTTCCATGCCTACTACAGTAGTCTTTTGTCGTGCTTTTTCTGTCGTACTTTTCCTGCTACACTTTTCTTACCTTACTTTTCTTGCCACACTTTTCTCTATCAATAATACCTTCCCAAATAACCTTTCACAAAATAGATATTCAATGATCTTCAATAGGTGATTAAATGAGAGACCTTTCCCTCTTATTTATACTTTCACGTAGCTTCCTCAAGGGGTTACCTTCTAACCATATAAACCCACTTTCCTTATTTTAGGGTTAAACCACTTATAACCACTTGTCCACTTAACTTAACCACTTTCCATAATTAGTAAGTTCTACGTTAACTTTACTATTTAAATAATTTCTTTTGCATTCTCTTTGAATTATAGTACACTCATCACTTCACTTTCTTATTTAAATATTTTCTTCTTTGCAAACACTTTGACTACTTTGACCTTTTGGGGCTTCTATATGAATCATGAGGGTTCTTCAAGTTCACATGGCCATAAATCTCTAACTATGAAGAGTTATGTGACGTTGCACATACCACCACAAAATTCCTGACATGCACTATCCATATAGAATAGTTTTAACTGCAAATATATCAAAACTCAGACCATTATCCATCAAACAAACTTGGGTCCATTACCCAAACCTTTGTGCTACTGGAATTCACTACCGGACTTTCTTCAAGGGTTGACATCAATGAAAACCAACTCAATTAATCAGCAATCTCCCCCTTTAGTATTGATCGAAACACTCTGATGTAATACTGAATTCATATCACTCATGCTTCCCCTGTGACCATCGCCCCCCTTGGAGCCATGCCTATGTGCTCTTTCTCCAAGAATTTACCTTTGCATCTAATAAATCTCTCCCCCTTTGTCATCAATGGAAAACATATATTTCCATCTAGGGATGCTCCCCGTGACTGAAATCTTTCTAAAACTGATCTCCCAACCTGAACTGTCCTCTTTATGGTGCTTCCTCATGTAAATATAAGACATATAAGATAAACATTCAAAAGCATTCATTTTGGAGTAGAAATCCCTTCGAGTCTCTGGCGAAGATACTCAAAGGCTTCCCTTGGAAGAGGTTTTGTAAAGATGTCTGCCACTTGTTCTTTTGTGCCCACATATTCAACTTAGATTTTCTTCTCCGCAACCTGTTCCCATAGAAAGTGATACTTTATTGGAATATGCTTTGTCTTGGAGTGCATCACCAGGTTCTTTGAGATACTGATGGTTCTTGTATTATCACAATAGAATGGAATCATCCCATCATACTCAACCTGTATATCTGTCAGAGTTTGTTTAATCCATAGAACCTATGTACAACATGTTGTTGCTGCAATTTACTCTACCTCGACTGTAGATAATGATATTGATGATTGTTTATTTCTTAGCCATGATACTAAACACTCACCCAAGTAGAAGACTACTCCACTGGTGCTTCATTGGTCATCAATGCAATCTACCCAATCTGCATATGTGTAGAAAATAAGTGATAGATCCTTTCCTTTTGGATACCATAATACAAACTCTTCTATTCCTTTGAGATATCTGAAAATCCTCTTCAATGCTACAACATGTGTTTCCTTTGGTGCTACTTGAAATCATGCCACTTGTCAAACCTCTTGCATTACATCTAGTTTGGAATTTGTCACATATATTAAGATGTCAATCATTGACTTGTATTACCTCTGCTCTGTAGACTTTGAATCATTATCTTTGCTCAATATGAAATTGGTTTGCATAGGAGTGGTAACTGGTTTACAATCTTCCTTTCGGAACCTCTTTAGCATTACTATGATATACTTGGTTTGAAAAATAAAAATTCCTTGGTTGCTTTGACGTATCTAAAGACCTAGAAAGAAGGATACTTCTCTGAGTAATGACATTTCATATTAATTCTACATATCCTTTGCAAATTTTTGGCTTAACCTGTCATCATTGCTTCCAAAAATAATATCATCAACATAAAATTCCATTAATAAAATACTATCTTGAGTTACCTTGATGTATAATTTTTTGTTTGCACTTCCTTTTTTGAACAGTGTCTGCTGTAGATATTTATCCAGTCTAGAGTACCATGCTCTAGGAGCCCATTTTACACCATACACGGCCTTCTTCAATTTACACACATAATCTGTGTTGTCTGACAACTGAAATCCTTTTGGTTGTTCAATGTAGACTTCTTCTTCAAGTTCTCTGTTTAGAAAGGTTGATTTCACTTCCATCTGATACACTTAAATATTCTTGGACCATGCATAAGCTAAGAGCATTCAGATTTCTTCCATTCTGGAAACTAGAGAAAATGTCTCTTCAATGTTGATTCCTTCAACCTGTGCGTATCCTTTACATACCAATATAGCTTTGTTCCTTGTAACTTGTCCATCTTCATTCAATTTATTTCTGAATACAAACTTTCTGCCAATCAAATTCTTATTCTTTGGTCTTGGAACCAATTCCCAAGTGTCATTCTTCTTTGTTTGATCCAAGTCTTCATCCATGGCCTTATTCAAAAATTCATCTTTTCTGGCCTTTTCAAAACTGTTTGGTTCAATCGTAGATGAGATTGCTAGGTGCATTTGTTCTAGTGAATAGATTCTTCTTCTAGTCTCAACTCCTGCATCTTTGTTTTCGATAATCTGATCTAAAGGATGATTCTTATGTACTCATTTGCTAGGTGTCTTTGGAGGAACTTGATGAAATTTCTCTTCTACTTCTGTATGATCCTCTTCATCTTCCCCTTCTACTTATACTTCATATTTTGTTTCTTCTTTGTAAAGTTGTTCCATTGATTCATTTTCTTATTCCTTTAATTCTTGTCTACCTGTTTCACTAATTGTTATATTGATTCTTTCCACAACTTTTTTCAACCTAAGATTGTAACACTTGTATGTTTTCCTTGTACTTGAGTAACCAACAAGTACTCCTTTGTCCACATGAGAGTCAAACTTTCCCATTCTGACATCTTCTCTGATGATGTAGGATTTGCTTCCAAATACTCTAAATTGTTTCACATTTGTTGGTCTTCCTTTCCATAGCTTGTAGGGGATTTTGTCAGTGTTTTTTATAAGCATTACTTTGTTTTGGATGTGAACCATTGTATGCACTGCATGTGTCTAAAATATATCTATCAAGTTGGAATCCATTAGCATTTTTCGAGCCATTTCCTATACTGTCATGTTCTTTCTTTCGACTACTCCATTCTGTTGAGGTGTCCTAGCAACAAAGAATTGCCTTTTTATTCCATGCTTACTGCAGTTGTCCATAATTCCTTTGTAGTGAACTCTCCTACATTATCAGATCACAAACATTTGATTTTTGAATCCATTTCATTTTCAACCATTTCCTTGTAGACCTTGAAGTTTTCAAAAGATTTTGACTTATTCCCGAGAAAGCAAAATGCAGTCATTCTTGTATAATGATACTCTAGTAACATAAAGTTTTTCTCACATTTTAAACCCTTTGTTGTAGTTGGTCCAACTAGATAAGTATGCACAGTTTCTAGTGGTTGTGTCATTGAATATTCCTTTGATTTAAACGTGGTCTTTGATTGCTTTCCTTGTTGACAATGCTTGCATAAAGTGTTGGTCGGTTTCGTGTTCTGGGGAATTTTTCTAAATGTTTCCTTTTTGATAACTTTGACAAGGTTATCAAAGTGTATGTGACCCATTCTTTTGTGCCATAGCCAACTTTCATCTTCCTTTCCTAGACAACACTTTTTATTTCCAATTTCACTTAATACATATATGTTGTTTGAAGTTCTTGTAGTTGTTGCAATCAAATTTAATGAAACTTCTTTTCTTATCTCACACTTCTGTGAATCGAAAGTAACTTTATGAACTTGGTCACACATTTGACTCAAATTTAGAATATTATGTTTCATATCTTCTACTAGAAGAACATTTTCTGCCTTCTTATTCTTGTTTCCAATTCCGACTCTACCTTTTCCAATGATTTTAGCTAAATAATCATTTCTGAAGGAGACCGATCCATCTCTTTCCTTTCTTAATGTAAGAAACATGTATTTATCACCTATCATGTGTTTTGAACAACAACATTCAACATACCAACCACGTTTCTTCTACTTATCTTGTAGAGCGAGTGTGCATTCTTCATTGCTATACTAATTCGACTTTCATATCCATGTTCTCTTCTGAGATTCTTGTCTATGACTGTTGTTGTTCTGTTGTGGTTCTCTAGTAGGATCTGTCATTCTACAATATTTGGCCATGTGTCCAAAGTTTTACACTTGTAGCATTCCACTCCAGTGCTCAATGATTCAAATCTCTTGTAACTTCTTCTTTGTGTTTCACTGGGACTTCTTGGATAACCTTTTTGTGTATGACTTTCAAAGTTTTTTATGTTCCTTCTGTTATCTCTGCAATTCATAGATTTATGTCCAAAATTATTGCATGCATAACATAAACCAAAAAACATAGTTTGATACCTCAGAGTTGAAGATCTTCTGAAAGGAGTTGTTGTTCTGAATCCTTCTTCTTCCTAAGTCCTATCTGTTTCTGTTTGTTGTTGATTCTGAAATCTGAATATTCTCAGTGGAGGAGTGTCCCTGTAATCTTCCTTGTAGGTATTCCTATCTCCTTTGATTTTTTCTTCATAGTTGTTTGGATAAGTTTCTTGTTATGTTGTTTTGGAGCCTTATCCCTTGTTTGTATGATTGTATCCAAGTCCGGACTTATCATGATGAGGCTTTTGACTGCTGATAATGTTATCCAAAACTTTTGAGTTGTTCTGCATATTTTTCTCTTGAATATCCTTTCTTAATGTGACAATCTCTACTTCCAAATTTCCAATGACCCTGTCTCTTTCTTCTAGTTGTTCTTTGAGTGCTTCTTCAATTCTTTTATATTTTTCTATTTGAACCTTCAAATTTGTGATCATTTATTCTAGTTCTTGAGTGTCTTGTTTCTTGTTTAGTTCCTCTTGTAGCTTCTTGTTTTTCTTATTTTCTCTTCTTATAACTTATATGGCACACAATCATTCTTCTCGGTAGTCAACTTCTGCCTCTTCATATTCTTCTTCGGTGTCTTTTTTATCAGAGTCTTCTACTACCATGAATAGAACTTATTCTCTCTCACTGTCACTGAATTCATCTTCATTTGATGAGGAGATGCCTGCTTTGGTGCATAATCTTTTCTTAAAATCTTTGTTTGTGGTTCTTTTTCTTTTATATGTTTGTTTTCTATTTGAGTAATCTTCATAATTCATATTATTTTTCTTATGAGGACATTTGTTAGAAAAATGACCAATAAAATCACAATTAAAACAAATCAATGGAAACTTAACTTTATATATGTCGTTGGTTTCATTGTTCAATGTTTTGACAAAGTTGTCCATTTCTTCATCATCTTCCGAAATGTCACTGTTGATGCTATGTTCTTTTTCATTTTTCTTTCCCTTTTTTCTTTGCCTTTTGGATGCTTCTTTTATATCTGGATTTTCCTTTTCATCTCTAATTTCATATGCTGTGAAGATTCCATGTAGTTCGTCCAGGTGTTGGGGCTCAGAAATGTCCTATTCTCATCCACCTTTCCCTTCATCATTCTCCACATTTCATCGCCCCATTAACCTTTCACGATATCATTTCCATAAATATACTTAGGTTTCACCTTATTGTTCTCCACTTTATTCATTTTAGTATTAAAAGGGAATTTGTGATTAAATGTTAGAAAATTGACATGTTTTAATATATATCTCAAATATGTGTGAGCTTTGTAATGTGTAGGAATATGTGAAGGATTAATTCAAAGGACTTCTCGAATAATTCCTACACCATTTCAATATTTGAGGAGATAATTCAAGCCCATTCCAAGGAGAAGATCATGGAGATTTAGTTGGAATATCTTATCCAAGATATGTGTGAGGATTTAAAGGGATTATATTTTGTAATAATGGGAAATAGGTTGAGAGAAAAGTGGATCTGTGATAATGAGATGGTTATCTTATCTTCAAGGCTCTCATGTATAAAAGAGATTTCTCTCTCTTCATGAGAATTCAATTAGGAGCAATTAGAATTCAATCAGTTCTAAGTAGAGAATTAGAGTAGTCATTAATGGTAGTTATTAGGATTTGAAAGAGAAAGGGATTCTTAGCTTTGATTCATGCTTTTGGTTTTCATGCTTTTATTATTTTGTTATGAAGATTGATTTGGTTATTGTAATAGAAGATTTCTTCATTGGCGTGATCTTACATATGTTGTTGTGTCATTCAATTATTTACATGTTGTACTTGCTTTTCCTTCATGTAGTTCTCCATTTCTAGATTAATTCCTTCACACAATTTCTCATTCCTAGATTAATTTCATTTACGCAACTAGATTAATTCAATTCCAAGTCGTGTGTTAGATTAATGATTCTATTTCAGTTGTGTGTTAAATTAATGATTCAATTTTAGTTGTAGCTTAAACATTAGATTAGATTAGTCCTGCTTCAATCTTGCATATAATTTGCATGTGCTTCATCAGTTTACGAACCCCGGGTTGACAAATTAGATAAGTTGGGTAAATACTACAATGCAATTAGTTCAACATTAGTTCGGCTCAATGTAATGACTGTTGTTCCTTTTGTTCTGATTGTTGATCATTTTGCAGGTTGTGTTATTCATTTGAATAGAACAACTGTCGTTCCCTTTACGATTGTTGTTCCTTTACAGGTGTTGCATCTCTGGAGGCTGGGTATTGAAAACAGAAGGTAAGAACCTACGTAGGCGAAAAGTAAAACGCTTGTGCCAGCGCCTACCTTTGGTTGATGCATAGAGGTTATTTTTAGAACATCTTTAGAGCCCAACATTTTGGTGCCATTGTTGGGGAAGCAGGATGAATTGGAGTTTAGATTTCTTTTTCATGCAACTGTGATTAGACATGATCCTAACTCTAAGGTGACATATGGGTAAGGACATGTAGTGTAGTGTAAATTTCAATTCCTGCAAGTGTGGTAGTTTAAATTTATTTTTCATGCAAGTGTGATTAGACATGCTCCTAACTTTGAGGTGACATATGTGTTGAAGGAAAATCTCCCTGCAAACAGGTAGATCGCCTCAAAGAGCTAAACTCTTAACTATAAGACAAAAAGTGCTTATCATGGTCACTGACTTCCTTTTAGATATAGGTGGACTAGTGTGTGAGGAGGAAGGAGAAAATAAGTACCTTTTACCGGTGTTTGTCCCTGCACGCTCTGAGTTGAGCTCCAATCTTTCGCTCCTCGATAAGCCCTGTAGACAAACAAAGTACGACCACTTCCTACTCTATAAAGATTAGTCCGAAATAGGTCTATCTACTAAAGAGACAAATTCATGTGAGATTGAAAACGAATTAGAAAGAAACATGCCAAGCAAATTATATTAATGAGGACAAAACATTGCTTACAGCCATGGATGAATTGCAGCAGTTTCGTCAAGTCCTCCTTGTCTACCCCTTGCTCACAAGATCCACGATCCAAATGATGACAACTTCACTAATTTCTCCCTATGAGATCATAGGTCTCCTGCTACCAAATTATCTCTGTTCCAGCACCACTTATAAGATCATAAGTTTGGTGTGATTCTCTCTTTCCATCCCTCTTTCAAAGAAAATGTTTGAGGTGTTTCAAGTGTCCTTCTCATGTTGTTATAGGCACAACATAGGAATCATGGCAGTGTGATTTCTTTGACACTTGAAAAACTTGTGAGAAAATTGTTACACTTGCGACACTTGTTATGATGACACTTGCAACACTATCGAAATGAGTAATTATGATGTGTAACAGATTTCCCCCCAAAGTATGAAGTTAGAAGATAGGAACTGATAACTGAAATGCTTTGTAGACTTTCAAGCAAGGGTATAGATGCGGAGAACCTGACAGAAGCTGCACATAAACATCCAACAAATGTCATGACATGTTTCAAACCCAAGGTAGGCATACCTATGCTTGGGTGATCAATACTTGCAAGATATGGCCGCCATAAAATACACTGCGGATCCATAATAGTATTGATAAAAGGTATAGCCACCGAGGATACAGTGTGGATCTATACTCTGATGACCTGAACTGATCCTATCCACGAAGAATAAATAGTGGATCTATGAGATGACAAGACATAGCCACGACCAATACAAAGTGGATCTATGCAATAGTATATGTGTCATTGTTCAAGAGAAACTCCTTTGCAACCTGGGAAAAGTACATATCAAAGTGATCACTCAACCTAGGGTCTTCTTTCCGATCCCAATGTAGTACAAATCTAACCATGTGAATAGATGTGCTAATGTCGAACATGGCAGAAACCACTTGATTACCGGTCAATGATGTCAACCGTTAACAAGCGCGAGGGAGATCACCATTAATGTCGATGATTCCCAAGGTACCCTAGTACATTCCAACGAATGTGGATGGATGAGTTGAAGTCGAACATTCGTGGAATCATCCGATCAGAGGTCAATGATGTAAACCCACTGTCAGACATGAGGAGGCCTGCCATTGAGGCATGCAGGTCCCAAAGTACTAATTGGTTTCTAAGTCTAGTTCCTGGATAATGTGTCAAATTCAACAGGAATAGGCTCATCGAAGGAGGGCCTTGATGTATCCCCCATCAATGACACGAAATGGAAACATAGATGTAATTGGTAGATCAAATGAACATGGATTGACATGGGTATCGAGATAAGATATTTGTGATGGCTGAATCTCGAGGTGGATACTTCCCTTGAACACTGAGGCACAATAGCCAAAACATGACATGGAMCAAAACATGATGATGCAATGGATACTGTGACTTTCATCGGGTGACCCAAAGGAGTAAGAAAAAATCAGAGGATTGGTTCAATGTAGAAGTTCAGCAGATTATAATGCATGCAAAAACAAAGTGTCGTGTTCAAGGGCGACTCTAAGAGTTATTTGGTAGTGTTCTCAAAAACCTGCTTGGCTTGCTTCTTTCAATTTTTTCCCCCATCCAGATAGATGAGTACCTCTTTTTAGTTTAACGAGCTCGAGGAGGATAACACATGCTCGATAAAACTCACCTTCGATAAGTTCCTCTTCCTTTGTTTAACAAACTGGAAGAAGTAAGGGTTCGGTCTCATATGGGACTGTCGATGTTTGTTTTAGCGAGTCCAAAGATAGAAAACTCGAAGGTTTTTCATGATTATAGAGTCTGGAAAAACACTTAAAAGAGAACTCTCTCAGTTCCTTTTTTGTAAAGTAGTCTGATGAGACCGAAAAAGAGATAAACTATCGCTCAACAGATATTTTCTTCAAATACTTTAACGAGCGTGAAGATAACAAGATCGCTCGGTAATATTTTCATCTTTAGAGAGTCTGAAAAGAACTTAGAGATGACTCCAATGTTGTCCTTTTACGTAATCTTAGTCTCAGAGGCCGAAAAAGAGATAAATTATCACTCAAAAGATGCCCTTTCAAACCTTTTAACGAGTGGGAAAGGAAGCAAGATCACTCGACAATCTTTTCATGTTTAGAGAGTCTGAAAAGAGGTTAAAGGAGACTCCAGGGGGTTCCTTTTTTGTGTATCCATACAGGTCCGAAAAAGAGATAAAAGTCTACCCGGATGCATTCTCATGTATTTACGAGCATGAGAAAGAACAAAGACTAAGATCGGTATGTCCCCAGCTCGAAATCTAGTGGATTAACTCCAGAAAGATCATCAAAGGCTAGAGACATACCCTCCAAGCTTCAATTCATTCACCGGTTCTGAGGTCGTCACCAATTTCTCTAGTAGATGAGAAAAAGGAGAAGAGTGGATGAAAATAAGGTTCAAGAGATGTGACTGTTTCATTTTTTTAACGAGATTGACACAGGAAAAGAACTATGCTCAAGACCTCTGTTTCATTTTTTAACGAGCTTGCCACAGAGAAGAGAAACTATGCTCGTGGCTTCGTCCTGATCATGGCTTTCGAGAGGATAACGCTCTAGAAGGATACCATGTCAAGGGACAAAACTCGGTCATGGCCTCTAGGAGATCTTCGCTGATGGAAGATAATCACTCGGGAAGGAACACTTGTTGAGGTTCATGACAGGGGTAAGGAGATCGAGCTCCAATAACCCTACCGAAGATATCACCATGTCAACTACTGGATCCAAATCATTGGAAGTTGAGGTCATGGGAGACAACGCCACATAATTGACATGCGGCGGGGGCGATACTGTCTGCACATAAGAACCACTTAGGGAGGTAACCCAGTTGGGGCCGATGAATGAAAGTTGATCAATAGTCACAATTCTTCCATCATGAGGGAAATATATCACACGAAAAAGTGTGGATACAAGAGCTTTCATATCATAGACATAATCCCACCCAAGGAGTAAAGCGAAATCCAAGGGGTCTCGGACTACCATGACATCGATAAAGACAGTTTTCCCTCCCAAAGTTACAGGAAACTGAGGAAGGATCCCTAAAGGTTGACTAGTTCTTCTGTTAAAAGCTAAGAGATTCTGTGTAACCGACGCAATTTGTGGACAACCCAAAGCGTACCAAACAACAAAAGACAAAATACTAACGAACGCACCTTCATCTATCAGCGTTTGAGGAACGTCTTGACCATGAACCTGTACTATAATCTGGAAAGGATTGTGAGAGGGAAGATGAGGTCTAGTTAGCACACCCCAATAAAAAAGGATGGCTTCAGTACTTGGAGGGGGTTTCGCAGGAGAATGAGGGATCCCCCCCCGGCATGATAGAGTCTGTATCAACAAGAAAAACATGGGCAGTATCGGGTTTACTCTCTAGAGAGAGAGTAGGATCGACCGATGATTGGATCGGATCAACCAATGGTGGACTTGGATAGACCACTTTAACACTCTTCAGAGGAAGAGTGGGACTGACCGAGGAAGGGACTAGATCAGTCACTTTTACATTCCTCAATGGAGGAATGGGATCGACCGATGGTGAAACTGCATCGACCACTTTGGCACTCTTCAGAGGAAGAGTGGGACTGACCGAGGAAGGGATTGGATTAGTCACTTTGACATTCTTCAATGGAGGAATGGGATCGACCGATAGCGAAACTGGATCGACCACTTGAGTTTCATTCTCTAAGGGAAGAATGGGGTTGATGGGTGGAAATGGATCGACTGATTTGGTGTCACTCTCTAATGGGAGAGTGGGATTGACCGAGGATGAAAACAGATTGACCACTTTGATGTCACTCTTTTGATGAAGAGTGGGGCTGATCGATGATGAAACTGGATCAGCTACTTGGGTTTGTGGTTCAATCGAGGAGGAAACTAGATTGATCACCTGATCAACTGGACTGACCGGGGATGGAATCGGATTGACCAATCCATCAACCAACGATGGGTCAGAGGAAAGCTTACGATAACCTTTTGGAATTTGAATTTTTTCCAAAAGATAAGAAGCCTTGTCCATGTGAGGACAAAGGTGAGAGTAATGATTACCTTTACATAACATGCAAGGGAACTTGACAGTTTGCTTCTTCTTACCAACCTGAACATCACTAGTTGATGGGGTATCATCGACATGACCGACAGAGGCCGATGACGTGGAGGAACACATTTCTAAGACCTGGGTATGATCGGGGCAATCCCTCAGAAAGTGGTCACCCTTACAAAGGCTGCAAGGGAATTTGGGTTTTAAATTTTTCCTTTTAATATTGTTGACCTCATCAACACTCCCAGTACTATTAACAGTAACTGCTTTCTTAGAGCCAAAATCTAATGTTGTTGGGGCCTTTGTCCTTTTTGGGTTCTTCTTCTTCTTCTCTTTCCGTTTCTTCTTCTTCTGATCAACCTGGTTACTTGCTTTAGAGCTTTCACTAGGCAAAGAAGGAGAAATGGAAGGAGACTTGATGGACGAAGAAGGCAAAAATTCGACATGAGGTTGATGTGTGGGTGGTGTATTGACATCCAAAGTATTAGGTGCAACTGAAACATTGGGAGGATTCAGGATCATTGGAGTGGGGAACAACCAAACTGGTAATCCAATAGTGAGTCTTGGAAGACTCAATGTGGCAACATATGGAGGACCAAAGTTTCCAAACGAAGGAAAGGTATAAGTTTCCCCAGGAGAAGGGGTTCCTCCATTGGTACTCCTAGGATTTGATGCCATTAACACTGACTCGACCTAAGGTCCACTAAGTAAAACAAACAACACACGCTAAGAATCTGAGAAGCAAACAATCAAACAAACCTTCCTATGATGAAACCACTTGTTGGTGATGAAATCCAACGTCGCGAGATAAAAATAGGAAGGGGCGAGGATAGAGCGGGTGGATCAGTTACGTTGGCAACCTGCTTAACGGACTTACGCCTTGGTGCAAGCTTCCACACAGTAATTGTGGATTTACCCTCCAAGGAGCCCGAGTGAGTTTGACCAATGTCTGATCTAGGTACAGTGAGACTTCCCTTCACTGTCACCTTGTGTGAGACCCTAAATATTGTGGCTACTAAGGTCACCAACTCATAGTCAGCCCCTGGGTGGGTACAGTCGATAGTCCAATCGAAACGTATGGGCAGGATAACAAGTCCGAAATCAACTTGAAAGGCTCCCACACATAATCATGGGTATACCTTCCAGTGACCCCCAATATATGATCCAACCACTACAAACAGTTGGGCCACGGAAGGATAATCTTCTTAACTCACCTGAATGCGACCTTGTGCGTAACCCCTATGTGAGAGGGGGATCCCAGCAAGCCAATACAACAATTGGATTTGACTCTCCCTACCGCAAGATACTAAGTTTGTTCAATAGCTTTGGAAAGTTATCATTTCAACCTATTGCAAATCCCTACACCTTAAACTAATGTAGGTTTGCTAACAAAGATGTAAAAAGTCTGATAAATTTTAGTTAAGCGTTGATTTTAATGGTTGTTGTTTACTCATAGGGTGTACGAAAGTGAAACTGATGGAATGATGACTCAATTCCCAAAAATATGCATGAAATATGATAAGCAATCGATTCTTTTCAATGAATACCTATTTAAGGGAAAAAGGAAGAGTCATTTTCACTATCAAACACTTGATAAGGAATGCCCTCAATCAATTTTGTTCTCAATAAAATCCAATATTATGCTACAACATTTCACAAATGCAAACTAATCATTAACATGTACTTTTGTCATTTTCATGTGAATGATGATCAATTCAATGAAAAACTTGTCCTGCCAAACTACCCTTTCAGATCAAGGAGATTCGGACAAGAAAATGCAGATTTCACACAAACAACACACCCTTTTGCAATCAAACAAGAGAAATAAAATAAAAAACGCAAAAGGAAGGAGAAAGAAATTGGATCATCTGACCTCAAAGAACCAAATGAGAAGAGTCACAAACTTCTAATGTCCTTCACTAGAGTTCCCGCTCAGTCGGATAGGAGAGAAGAAAGTAGGGGATCGATTTCAAGCTCTCAACAAAAAAAACTCAAAAATAATGAGGAAGGGCATAAAATATGAACAACAAGGTGTTTACTTCTCAGGAGAAAGCATGTCAAAGGTCAATAGAAGAATCATTAAATCATAAATAAGCTCAGCAATTGAAAAAACAAGGATTGGACCTCCAAAAAATGCAATTTTTGAAGAGATTTTGGGCAAAAAAGGGTTGGTGCTCTGGTATAAGGGCCACCAGAGCATTATAAAGCTCTTTCTAACACTTCCAGGGAGTGTTGGTGCTCTTCTAACATGGGCAGGGGGGCGCCAGGCTCAAAAACTCATAAAAATGTCCAAAAACCCAAAATTTTGATCAAATTTTGACAGATAAGCTGAGTGTGATGGGGTAAAGAGTCAATCAGCAAGTGCAATTAGATAAATGGGGTGAACAAGGTCTAAAAACAATCAGAGTGTAAATAAATTTCTATGAGAAAAAAAAAACAAAACTAAGAAAGTTTTGATTCTTCCCCAGCAGAGTCACCAATTTCTGTTGAAGGAAAATCTCCCTATGGACAGGTAGATCGCCTCAAAGAGATAGACTCTTAACTCTAAGACAGAAAGTGCTTATCATGGTCACTGACTTCCTTTTAGATCTAGGTGGACTAGTGTGTGAGGAGGAAGGAGAAAATAAGTACCTTTTACCGGTGTTTGTCCCTGCACGCTCTGATTTGAGCTCCAATCTTTCGCTCCTCGATAAGCCCTGTAGACAAACAAAGTATGACCACTTCCTACTCTATCAAGATTAGTCTGAAATAGGTCTATCTACTAAAGAGACAAATTCATGTGAGATTGAACATGAATTAGAAAGAAACAGGCCAAGCAAATTATATTAATGAGAACAAAACATTGCTTACAGCCATGGATGAATTGCAATAGTTTCGTCAAGTCCTCCTTGTCTATCCCTTTCTCGCAAGATCCACAATCTGAATGATGACAACTTCACTAATTGCTCCCTATGAGATCATAGGTCTCTTGCTGCCAAATTATCTCTGTTCCAGCACCACTTATAAGATCATAAGTTTGGTGTGATTCTCTCTTTCCATCCCTCTTTCAAACAAAATGTTTGAGGTGTTTCAAGTGTCCTTCTCATGTCATTATAGGAACAACATAAGCATCATGGCATTGTGCTTTCTTTGACACTTGCGACACTTGTGAGCAAAGTGCGACAGTTGTAATGACGACACTTGCGACACTATCAAAGTGAGTAATTATGACGTGTAACAATATGGGTAAGGACATGTAGGGTAGTGTAAATTTCAATTCCTGCAAGTTAGTGTAGATTTCAATTCTACAAGCATGATCTACATGTGTTGGTTCTAAGGGTCATAGAGTTTCTTCAGTGTAGATTCCTCACTGTCCCTACCAACTATCAGGAACATTTTAATTTCCGCAACTATGAAGAGTAGTTATTTTCCATTTCAGTAAGATTGCTTTTATTCAATTTTTTTTTCATTTCAGTTTTGGGTGCTGTAAGAATCCTTTTTTTAACATGGTTTAACAATGCGTTTAAGATTGGAACAACTCACTCAGGTCCTAGAAAAAGTCGGGATCTCCTCTTCTCTGGAAGAGGAGATCTTGATAGTAGCTGGAAGCTTAATTACTCCTCCAGAGGCAAACAAAGAATCAACATACGAAGAACCTTGCATGTTTAATGAAGAATCATTAGGTGCGCAAGAGGGTGAGGATGACAGCGAGGAGCTACAACATGATCTGAGTAAGACAAATTACACCTATGAAAGCCTGATCGAACGTTGGTTTCAAGCAAGTACTAGGTTAGATTCATTTAGTTTTTCTTTTTCTTTTTTTAATTTATAGTTTCAACCGCTAATTTCACACGTGCATACATATTTTCGATTATCATTTTCGAAATTGAAAGACAACATATTTTTAATACTGTTGCGTGAATGGCTCCACTAAAAAATTAATTACACGTAACTAATTGTTAAATCTAATTAGCATAGAGTAGGTAGGATTTTGTTTTCAAGTTTTTTATTTGTTTCGAATAAGTATGCTCTCCTCCGCGCTTCGTGCGATCGCGAGGATCGGAAAATAGGATGAATATGAAGTTTTAGGAATGATAAATTGTTGACAATGAAAAAATGTGAATCCAATTGTTTATCTTCAATTTCAAATTATATATCTCCATTTGCTAAACAAATTTATTTCTTTAATTGTTTAAATTTGTCTTTTAAATCTAGGAATAATACAAAATTAAAACAAAAATTAAAAAAATGTTGATGTCATAAACTAGTTTTCTAATTTCATTTATTTATTTATTTTTTTAATTTAGAATGCAAATAAAAACAAAATCTTTAAAAAATAAAAAATAAATAAAATAAATAAAAAAAAATGCAGAAATGGAACTGAAGATATCTCACAAACTGGGATCTGGGTTCTTGTGATTTTTGGACTGGAAGTGCATGATGTTATGATAAAAAAACTCAGTAAAGTTCAGGCCAACTTAGTACATGGTTTTCGAGAAAATCAATATAGTCACCTTCAGCCATTTCTCTGATATCTTGGGATCCGTGCATAGAATGGCTCTGATTTTTTGCATGCAGAAGTATTGGGACCATAGGAACCTTCCCACAAAATTTCAGCCAAACCTAGTACACGGTTTTTGAGAAAATCAACATCATCACTTTCATCCATTTCTTTGATATATCGATATCCGTGCATTGGATGGCTCTTATTTTTTTGCGTGCAGAAGTATTGGGACCATAGTAACCTGCCCACAAAATTCTAGTCGAATCCAATATACAGTTTGTGAGAAAATAGTCTATGAAGTTTGTTGTTACACACCTGTAGCAACCTGCAACAAAAACAATAACAATAATAAAATTTCAAATGCAATTCATATCACAGTAATAGAACTTGGCTGAGAGATCCAATTTGCTGGGCGGAGGTCATGGGATCCGCACCACTGTTTCAACCACCTTCTTCTTCCATAATCTGTCAAATTAAATTCCCATTGCATTTCCCAATAAACTTGCATGGTCTAGTGGTAATGCGTTCGAGTTGTTGCTATAAGTTTGTGATTTCAAATCTTGCACCCACCATTTTTAGGATTAACCCATTTTTGGGCAAATCCATAACCCAAGTCAATGCACATCTTCCACCTTAGCATGCTTTGCTACAATTTAAAAATAACAATAAATAATAAATATAACAATAAATAAATAAAACTTTAAAACAAAATCTTTCAAGTTTACTTAATTTTTTTATTTTTCTAGTTTATTTAGGAATAATCACATTTATAAAAAAATAAAAATAAAAACAAATAAACTAAAAAAACTCAAATCAAACATTCTAAAAATAAAAAAATTGCAAATGGATTTTCACATTTCCTGAAAACATCATTAGATTCATGTTTTTATGTTGTTATGCTAAAATTATTGTGAAGTCACCTCACCAGGTATTCACGAAGAGGATTGTCAAAAATGCATTATCATAAACCGGTAAAAACACATTTTTATTTTTCATTTGGTTGATAGCATTGGTATTAATTTCTATACTTTATGTTTTCAATAATCTCACACTATTTGTTGCATATTAGTGCTAACATTTTACAGGTTCAAAGACAATCAAATTTCTTGCAGAATTGACTTTCAAGAATCATAAAAACGTTTCCGAAAAAAAAACATGCTTTATTGACTCCTTGAAGGAGTTGATTCTCATTCTACACATCATGGCGTTTGTTGTTACACAACATAAAACCATTTTGCATCATGAATTATTTCTGCACAATTCTCCTTCAAAGCAGATTGGTCATCCTTGTTATCACTCCAGGAAACTCTCCTAGGCTGTAAGTCAGAGATGCCTGGTAACTTAATCTTTTGGTAACTATTTTCTCAAATAAAAGTGTGTGTTTGGATCAAGTCGGAGGGCTGAATCATTTCTCACTCAAATCATGCATAAACACGTTTAGATGGACAAGGCTTTCAACCACAAATGTTCAGAGAGTTTACAAATAAAGGGATGTATGGAGAAATAACTATTATATCAGCATAATCACATATAAAGCATATATGAATGGCCAATTATAATAATCATAGGAATACTTGCAAATTTTAACTTATGAATGCAATGATAAGATGACAATTATTGGGCATAAACAAGCATAACAACATGAATATAATATCCAGGTGCAAGTACATAATATAAAAGAAGATGAAATCTGAACAAGTTATGGCAAAAGAATCTTGTATTACTCAATATGAAAATGAGAAGTTTGAGTACATCATATGAAAAAGTCCCCAAAGTCGAACCCTTGGTTCATATTCTACCTTTAGCTTTATAGCTTTACAATGCAGTTCTGAGATACTGAAAACATGGATCAAATATACTAAAGATAGTAAATCAAAATTTAGTTGCAAAAGATGTGGGATGATCCCCAAAAATGAGGTCAATCCTAGATTTCGTGGTCTTCCTCTCTTGTTGAGTGTTGGTGTAGTGCAGGATAGCCTCCCAAGGCTGAATGATGACTCTCCAAGAGAGACAAATTCGAATCTGTTGATGTGAGAAAGTGTCCCGATTTTCTGTCTTTGTCAAAGATACCAAAAACCTTTGAAACACCTTCTCTTTCCATAATCTATCAAAAATAGCTATTGGATTTGTCTTGAAAATTCATCAAATGTTCATTCGAAGAGGTTTCAAACCTTTCCAGCTCAAAAAACTTCGATCTGTGTAAAAATTTGATCATTCTGGAAATGACAGGCTTTCGGTGGTTAACATAGAAATCTCCTGAGCGAATTATCTACCGAAAGTCCTATTTTTCAGTGGTTAATGAACAATCATCCTGTTCACCTAAACCACCGAAACTTCAGCTTTGAGAAAACTTCAAAATTGCAAAAATGCTTACCTTGGATCCCTTTTTGATGTTCAAGTTTTCTTGGATGAGGCAGCCCTTGTTCGTGCAGACCTGCGAACTTCTACTGGCTGTGTGGAAGGCTCTGGTGTGTCTACCATGGTCATAGCAAAGTTAGCCAGAGTTTCCAATCCATTTTTCTCCTGTGCTGGTGATTGAAACTCCTTTAACTTCAACCTCAGAATCCTAAGTTGTCTATACAACTTCATGTTTTCCCTGATCAATACCCTGTTTCTATCTTTAATATTGTCATGCTTCTCTTTGAGGGTTTGGTTTATTTTGAACAACTCTGCATTTTTGTCAGTTAGGTCTGTATTAGCTTTTTTAATCACCCTTTGCAGGACTTCCATTTCATAGACCTGCTGTAGGAGTTTGTTGATTTTCTGTGATCTAGCTATTTTAGGCTTACTTGAAGAGGCTTCTGCCACTGGTGGACTGTGTGCCTCTGGAGGAGTTGGTGAAGGTAAATTGGAAAAATATTCTGCACCCTGTTCAGTCTGTACATTATCCTATGTCTCTACCAATTCTTGTTCTGGTTCTGAATCACTGTAAGGTAGGTTTAAAGGGTTATTTCCTGTAGCAGGGTCCTTGGACTGCTCACCTTCAAACTGCAATTTTCTTTTGATTCTTTTCTTCTTGCCAGAAGATGATTTTATGGGATCTCTTGGTGGTGAGATACCTTTCCTTTTCCTATGACTGCTTTTGGGAGTAATAGTCTTTCTACCACTGGTCTTCTTAGTTTCATCTTCTGGTGGTTTCTCTGTTTGGAATTCATTCCAGAAAAGAAAGAAACCCCAATCAACCTGTCTTTTCTACAGAGCTTCCTTGACAAGAAGAGTAATAAGCCCTTGGTGAGATATTCTGCTAGCAACCTTAGTAGGCTTGGCTTTAACTTGTCTGGCCATTTTAGTAAGAGTCTTGTGGAAATAGAAAGGTAGATTTATTGGTTCTCTACCTGTAAAATGGTTAAGAAGTTTAAAGTGATAGAACATCACTCTGTTATACCATCCTTCACAAGTAATGTACACAAAGATTGCTTTTAAAAAAGATTTGCACTGTGGTTGCAAGAAGGACATAGGGATATCCTTTTTCTAGATCAGATCTTTGTGAATGGGCAATAGATATGATCTAAATTCAATGTTGGATGGAACTGTAGATTTAAACCAACAGTCTCATGTCCGTGGAAGAGCTGTAAAATTTGTTATAGAAGCTTCATCTATGATAAACTCTTCTTTCCCTATCTTGGCAGACCTTCCATCATATGCAATTTCAAAAGATTCAGCTACTTGTTGATGAAAACTGGTCAGTTTTTCACAGTATGTGAATACCCCTGCTTGCTTGAAAAACACTGCTATCTCTGGGTGCACCTCCAAGTACCAAACCCCATCCACCTCAGACCTCAACACTGGCCCTGCTTTCGCCATTGGTCAATGTTGACTATACCCGCGATTATGGGAAACTGAGCGTCCAGGGAGACAAAGATTCTAGAATTTAGGAACACAGAGAGTATAACTCATGGAAGAGTCGGTGGGACAGGGTGACACAAAATTCGGATCACCGAGCTCAAACGCTAACCAAGTTTCGGGTGACAAATTGACTGAGAGTATGCCAAAATTTTAGATTTTCGGTGGTATATTCATTTAAATTTGAAACAAGATGGGTTTCGAACTTGCCTAATAAGTCGACCTGGCTTAATTGACTTGAGAACGATCGCTGGACTCTAATGGTGCTTTGACAATCACCAGGGGAAACATGATTAGGATCTCTGGAAACACGTTTAATTGATGAAATCGTGAACTCATGATTATCTCAGTAATCTCCGAAATTCAAAATGATAATGAATGAGGATTTAATGAGGGATTAACGGGATAATGATAGATCGTGTACTTGCAACTTGAAATGGAGGGAGGCTTCGTGAAAATCATGCATGAATTTCAGTAACACTACTGTGTCTAGATTTTGAAAAGACAATTGTAGTTGAAAGGACAATAGGAGCTTCAAACTTTCAAATAGACACCATTAGAACATGCATACCTTCCGACTTGATGAGCTTTCGGTGGTTGTGTTTCATCATTGCACCAACTTGATAGCTGGCTCGTGCGAAAGCATGGGATTTCCATTTTTATCATTGAAAACGCTTTCGGTGGTTAACCGCATTCTTGCTTTGACCTCTTAACTGCCAGGAACGAAGGCTTTCAGTGGTTAATGAGCGCATTCTAGGCTCACCTAAGCCACCGAAACATGAGATTCTGACTTTTGCTTGACCAAACCAAATCCAAAATTTCTTTTTGGCTTATTTACAGAATACAGACTCTCTAACCTACTTACAAAACTTAAAGAATAAAATCTAGACAACAACCTATCACCTCAAAAGCAAAATTTCCACCAATTTATTTGAGGAGATAACACTAGCTCCTATTGGGGATGAACACCTCCCTGTGAGGTTTCAAGAACCATAGAATCAATGCCTTTCCTGAAAAAAGAAAATTAAAAACTATCTGCTAGTGCTTCCATTGGGCATGGAGTTATTATACAAAAAATAAAAACTAAGACTAACATTACAATGTCTAGGCTTCACAGCCTTAGACAAAATAGAGTTTTAAAAATCGCTCGTTTATCAAGCCAACGAACATTTCTTCACCTCCCATATTCTACAACATGAAAGTGTTGTTATTTTTTACTTGGGTTATCATGAAAGGACCGGTCCACAAAGAATCGAACTTGTTATGCTTGCCTTTATCCTGTCTAAGAGCATCCCATTTTAGAACCCAGTCACCAATTTGAAAATTGTCCACCTTTGCCTTTCTGCCGAAAGTATTTTTGATCTTATTTTGATGAGCCTCTGATCTGTCCACTAACTATTCGCAAGCTTGCTGCAGTTCCACCAAATCAAGCATTCTTCTTACCATATCATTTGACTCGGTTTTCTCTTCCTGAAAGAATCTAGCCACTAGTAAAACTAACTGAACAAGAAAAATAGCATCAGTCCCATAGACCAATTTGAATGGAGAGGTTCCTATGGACTTTTTGATAGTTACTCTGTCTGTCCACAGAGAAAATTTCAATTTAGAATCCCAATTCTTTTTGTTTTCCTCTAACAGTTTTATGATGATTTTGATTAATCTCTTATTTGATGATTCAGCCAAGCCATTACCTTGAGGGTAGTAGGGGGTCGAATGTACCAACTGGATTCCCATTGATTTACACATGTCTACTAATGCCTCTACTTTGAACGCCGATGCATTATCTGTTACCAGCCTTTTGGGACAACCGAATCTGCTCAAAATATTTTCATAGAGAAACTTCATGACCACCTGGTGAGTGGCATTCCGGGTGGTAATCGCCTCTATCCACTTTGTAAAATAATCTGTGGCTACTAAGATCCACTTATGTTGACCACTAGATGAAGGATTTATCTCACCTATAAAATCTAAACCCCACTGCTGAAAAGGGCCATTCACCACTATAGGTCTCAGGGGTAAATATTTTAGCTGTAGTTTTCCCGTAAATATTTGTCATTTGTCACAAGCCTTGACGAAGGCACACACATCTGAGAAAAGGAAAGGACAATAGTATCCAACCCTTAGGATTTTATGGACAGTGGTCTTCCAGTAATGATGACCTCCACAAACACTTGAATGAAACTGATGTGTAACTTCGACTGACTCTTCTTTGTCTAAACATCTGAGAAGTAAACCAGCAGGGTCTTTCCAATATAACAGATTATTGTAAATGCAGAAAAATGTATAATACCCGAATACCATTCACAAGAAGACAAGTGCTCTTCCACTTGTTGACTACTATGCTATCCATCCGCTGCCAACTCCATCTGGAAATTCACTGAACTTTCTCCTATGAAATTAATGTCCAGTAGCTCATGATTTTCCTCCGTTAAGAGCTTAGCAAGGCCCTGGCCTTTCACCAATTTGGTGGGCTTTACTTCAATGTTGAATTCAATCAACTTTGCCATCCATCTAGCTCTCTTTTT
>JASDQU010736168.1:263578-277646 GCA_032191745.1 Picea mariana
CATGTTCGTATGATGATGTAGTAGAGCTGAATGGCAGAGGTATGACCACTGACGTGGCAGGTGACGTGGCATTAATTTATTGGAAGATTTTGGGTGAATCTGTTAGTGACACGTGGCATGGTATTTGGCAAATTTTGAGGTGCCATGTGGCCCAGTAGTGGGCTACCACGTGGCACCCTGCTATTGGTTTAGGTGTTGTTCAAAATTTTATAGAGTCCACCGGACCTGAACCTTGGACCTCCCCCACCGGTTAAGCTTTAACAAAGTCCGCGTGACCACTATACCATGCGTTGGTTCTTATTATATATGCGAGTTTATTTTTATTTGAATTCAATTATTGTTGTATATGGCGGGGGGTCGGGTCGTGGCTTAGCCCCAACCCATGGTTTTATTATACCATATGGCCATACCTCCGACTGTTGTGTGCGCGGGTTTTTACAACGGAGTTAGCCACGGTTTCTATGTGCGCCCATGTGACCACATCACATGGAATGGATGCGGATTATTTTACAACAACTAGCCATTTGCGCCTGCCACTTGTCAAGCCCAGGTTTAACCTTGGAACGGATGCCTAATTTTGCACTGGGACGTGGCCATATGGCCCCCATGCGCCCAACACCTCCGACTTTGGGGGCTCTAATTCCATTAATGGTTTGAAAAATTGACGCATTTTGTGGAGATGTGCGTGGGTGATGGGTTTAGGCACGGGAAATGCCCAGAAGCCGGGTTACTCACACACAGGTGCGTTTTGGCGAACCAGAGACAACAAGCTTGAAGGAAGAAAATGGCAGGAGGCCTATCTTCTTCATTTTTTGGCCAAATGAGGTGTCATAAAATCCCAGCTAGGGGTTTTTGGATGTCCTTAATCCATTGGCACTGTTATCAAGGCCATTTGAAGACTTCTTTTGCAAGTTTTTAGCCATTGAAGTTTCAGCGAGCTCCAGGGAGCTTGAAGCCCTCATTGTTTGAGGTCTTGCTCATATGAGCCTATGTTTGTTTTCTGTGATTGAATAATCATTTTTGGCTAATTAATATGCTCTGAACATTTTGGGATAGGTTTCAGATCCATTTGAGGACTTTTATAGGTGTTTTTTCCAAAGAGAAGCTCAGGGAAGCTTAAGGCCACATGTAGAAGAGGTCATGCCTGGAAGAGCCATTATCCATTTTCAGAGTTTTATTAGTCATTTTTGGGGTTTTTATGTATTCTGAACCCAATGGTATAGTCAGTATTTCCATTGGAGTTGAGAATCATATTTTAAAAGANATGTGAGTTTGATGGGTTATTTTCTGCAAGTGATGTTGCTGTGTATTTTTTTAAAGCACATATTTAACCTTTTAAAAGAACATTTCCTCACACATGAACATTGAAAAGAAGAAGCATGAACTTAACACAAATCATCTTGCATATTTTAACACATGAAGCAAGGTCCTGTAAAGTTTATTTTAATGAAGTAGAGGGTGCTTGCATAGCATTACAAGTTAGCCTTCTATTTTCAGATCAGTAACTCCTCCACAAGTTCTATGATTCCTACTTCCAACATTCAGTCTAGTTCAATCTTAACTTTTTCCTTATATTTGGGATTCAATCTATAGGGTCTCTGCTTAACTGGCCTTGCATCTGGTTTCAAGGGGATCTTCATCTCTCCCATGGGCCATTTTATGCCCTTCATATCAGTGAACTTGGTTGGGAACAAGTCCTAATATTCATGCAGTAATTATGTGATCTTATCAATGATGGCATCATCCCAGTAATCTTCAACATCAACAAGATTAGGTGCTTTCTCTATTCCAATATTAACTTTCTTTATTTTGATTGCCTGTCCAATGAAAGTTAGTTCGACTCCTGGTCCTTCTGCATCTCTCTGTCCTTCCATTTCTGAGACGTTCACATTCCTAGGATCATTGTCTTCATCGACATTGATATTGTAACATGCTTGCATTTTTTGAAGAGGTGCAGTCCATTCATCCTCTTCTTTCTCCACAAGGAGGATAGGTGCCTCCTCAAAGACTTTCTGTCTGACAACCTATAAATCTTGGTCCACTGTGGGATACTGACTTTCAAATAAAAATGTAGCTACAAAGTTCTGAGTCATACCGTACCAATCTGAAGTGGTGAGGCACAATTCTGCTTGAAGATACCAATTGATAGGCATTGTGTCTAGAGTATTGATGAACTTATGCACCCATTGTTTTTGAGGAGTTCTTGTCTAGGCCTCCTCACAACCTCGCACATGGTCCTTTAGACAAATTTGACCTATGTATCTAACTTCACATCCTTCAATGTTGTCTGAAAAACGCGTTGTCATCAAAGTGCAACATTGCATCTAGTCCGTGATGTTCATTTTATGTCCCCCACCATATTGCTGTAGTAGATTTCAAAGCCTCATTGTTGGGTATGTGTTATATTATTTGCACGAGTAGTAGTGTCTGAGCGCCTGTGCCGGGCGCGCAGAGGGGTTAGAGGGGGGGCCGCTAAGCCCCCCCTTGGGGAGTGCAGGGGCAGCGCCCCTGAATTTTTTTTTTCGGGCCGACATATTTTCGGGACGACATATTTTCGTCGGGCCGACATATTACCGGGACGACATATTTCTGGGACCACATGATATTAGGTGGTTTTTCGGCACATGGTTTTTTGCCGATGGTTTTCTATTTCCGGTTAAGGAATTAGGGTTTTGGACTAACCCAGGTCATTGGGTTAGGGTTTTGGATGCCGCTGGCTCCTATATGTATATTGTATTGTAAACAATGTAACACAGTGTATCAATATAATATATGCTGGTTTTCTCGGTTTGGGTTTCCAGGTGGAAAATCTCTGTGTAATGTTTGTATTGGCCATTGTATCTTTTTTGTTCTTTTCTGAATATCAGTTTGTAGTAGATATTGTACAAGGTGAGAATTTACACTCATCCAGTGCCAACAATATTTTTTGTACTGGTACAACTTCTTGAAATTCCATTAAGAACGTTTCTAAATGATTTAAACCATCAAATGTGGGTAAGTTACTTACTTCTGTGCCAATCCAACGAACTTCCCTGGTCAATCTGGCACATCTTCGTGCAGAAACTTCATACATTTTTTTCTGTCAGTTCTCCAGTGCTTCTTCCGAGTCTGATGAGCATGTGTTGTCACTTCGCCAACTTAAATTCCCATATGTTGTAGGGTTAATGTAATCCTGTTGTCTTGATGTCAATTTATATATATTCTCTAGCTCATATGTGTGATCTTCTTCTCTGATAGGTTCTGTGTATATTCAACATTCATCAGGATCCAGAGGTGCAATGACCCTAAGGACATCACCTTCGAATGTCATTCTTCTTTTCTTTAATTCAGCAACAGTGGAATTGTTGAAATCCCAATCAATTCCTAACAGTGTAGGATAAGGCCAACTATCACCAACTATCTCAATCACCTCAAAGTCCAAAAATGTTCTTACCCCGTCGATGTACACAGGGACATTCTCCAGCCTACCAAAGGGGCTTACTGCCTGCTGATTAGCCATCTTAATCCTAATAGGGGAATATATCAACTTAGGTTTTCCCATCAGTGCCTAGGTCTGCTTCGTCATAACATTGACCTCCGACCCTAAGTCGAGGACAACATAATCTATATCATAATATCCAATTTGGGAATTAAGGTGTAGTTCCTTATTTTTCCTTCTCTTTTTATATAGTTGATGTACTGATTTATTCAGTAGAGGATATACCCTTCCTATCTCATATTTTCTGATCAAATTTTGTAGTTCTTGTATGGATATTTCATCCATAATCAAAATAATGCAAGTACATAAGAATTCCATAAGTCTGCTTACCTCTTTTCCTTCTTCGGGTGAAGCAGACTGATCAAAGGCCAGGGGCATTCCACATTATTTCATTTTTGGTTGTGCCTTTGATAAAGAATCCTGATCTCTTTCAAACTTGCCTCTTCAAATGTCTACTTCTCTTTCTTTGGATCAAACTCCTGTGTCTTCTCCACATCTCTTCTAACTCATGAATCTTCTGTAATATTCCCTAGAGTCACCCTATCTTCTCCTGTAGAAACGCCTCCTCTAGTGATAACAACGGCTCTAGGATCCACTCCGTAAGGTTATGCTGAGATTAGTTGTACTTGTTGGTTCCCTCCTTGTCTTTCCTGAATTTTGGCTAACAATGCACGACAATCTTCTATGACATGTTCAAATGAGTTACAGTAATTGCAAGTGGTACAAGGGTTATGATAGTCCCTTTCCAAGTGACCTAGATGTGCACAATTATAACAAATGATTTGACCTCGACCTCGGCCCATGCCTCCTCCTCGTCCTCTTCCTATGAATCCACCATGAGGGTTGAAGTTTCCTCTTCCTGGGGAGTTAAACTGCGTAGTATTTCCTTCTTGTTGTACTTGGCCTTGAATTCTATATGTGTCTCTTGATATTTCATCCAAGAGGTCATAAGCCCTACAATCTTTCTCATCATGCCCCACATATTTACAGAATATGAAGTAAAGGTTGGTAGGTGTCTGGACATATGTTTTCATGTAATAGCATTCTCCAGGGAGATGTCTATTTCTACATACCTCAAAACAAGGTAGAGTAACCTGCTTCAAAGGTCTCGGGTCTCCTGAAGCCAAGTACTCATGAAATAGAGGACAATTATCCTTGTCGTGACCTTCAGATTTTCACCTGATACAACAACTATATTCTCTTTTATCTTTTCCCTTATCTTTCTTCATATCTACAACCTCCAATGATAAGCTAGTTAACTGACTCAAAATATGACTCATACCTGAGCTGGACTCTCCCATAGGGGTCGATTCTAGTTTCATAGATATCTCCAACGCCTCAGCTTATGAAGCAATCTTCTATTGCATCAGAGGGAATATGATGTGTGGTAAGAGGGAAGTAATGAACCATTCTTTATTCTGTTCATCTGAAATCTGAAAAGTCAAATGACGTGTCAGGGTATTAAACCTTTGATCAAACTCCCAAACAGGTTCAGTTACTTTCTGCTTGATTTATTTCAACTCTGTGATGCACTGTGACTCTGACTTGGGTTTCTTGAATTCTGCAGTCAACGCAGTCTTGATCTCATTCAACAGTTTTGGCTGGACAACTCCTTGGATGAACTTCATGTACCAGCTTAGTGTACGGTCTCTTAGGGTAGTACTAAACTGAGCTCTCTTAACAACTTCATCAATGCCATTCTTAATACTCCATATAGCTTCACATAAGAACCAATTTCGACCAGGATCTTCAGATCCATCTCCCCTAAAGGTGGGTAACCTCATCTCATCTGCCATAGATCTTCCTAGGGTTCCTGACTGAATATGCACCAAACCACTTGTACCAGTGCTCTAAGTACTTAGGTTACTCTGGTTACTTAATGTTGTTAAAACAACATGAGGCGTAATAGTACTTACCTCAACAGTTTGCACAGTCCTTGAAGTTTCTAACTCTTCTCGACGAGGTTTTTTAGCCTTCCCTTCTTCTGCCCTAGCAAAATTTGAATTTTCCTTGTTCAGTAACTCTTTTTCTTCTCCACTATAAAACCCTTCTACCTGTGCTGGTGGTTTGTGATTCTTCTCAAACAAGTTCACCAGAGGAACTTCTCTGAAGGTTCTCCCACTACGTGTGTGTTTGACCTCTGTTTCACTGTCACTATCTGAATTCTTGAACATTAGATTTTTCAATCTGACCCACTACTGTATCTTCAGGATGTTCTTCTCATGCAATAACATCTTGATCTTCAACTTTAGAGAATGTAAAAATTTTCATCTCAGTCCCTTAAATAAATATATCTCTTCTTGGCTATATGATTCTACTCTATCAATAGAAATCTCAGTAATGTACCCTCCAATGGTACTATCAAACCTATGATCTACATCTATTGACATGATGTTATCAACTCTCTTGACCTTCTTAATCAACATCGACATCCAAACCACAGGCGGTCTTAGTCTAATCTCAAACTGGGTATCTGCTAATCTGGATATCCACTCACATAGCTCCTTATGAATTCCTCCAAAGAAAATCTCGTGTATATCAGTAAAGTTATACCTTCCCAATCAGAATTTTCTACTAATATTAGGGTTCTTATTCTGAGCTTCTACGAAGTCCTTTTATTGTTCTTCTATCCATGTCTGAATCTCTGTCTTCGATGGAAATAACCTTGACATTCCCTCAAGATGATCCCGGTCCTGAAAACATAACCATTTGTTGGGACATGGGAAGACCCAAGGTTCAGTTCTAACAACACACTAACAAGCCCTAACTACTGGCCCATTCGACAACACTTGCAAAGCAGAGGCAGTCTCACCTGAAGTATCTATAGGGGGTTGCAGGACACAGGTGTCTACAACCAGAGGAACTTCCAAGTGGATCCAGGGAAACACCCTCACACAGATCTAGTTATTATTTATCTTTCTTAATCCTACTGCATGAACTATATCTCATATCTAACACAATATTTCATTAACAGTGTATAATAGATAAGAAGAACACAACATCAAGAACATACAACAACAATATATACGTGGTTCACCCTCTCCCTAGGGATATGTCCACAGAACTACACTTTATAATATATTAAATGAAAGCATACAGTTCTAACTGCACTCTCGGCTTGCAGATTTCTCTTTCTTTCTCTTCCTCTCTCCCCTCCCTATGCACCTAGCTACAGGGTTGATCTTCACACCCAGCTGAAGATATTACAACACAAAATTTTCTCACCTCATAGTACTTCTCTCAATAATAACAACAATCACTCCTCATACATAATCGAACCTATCCTAGGTCCTCTTTGTTGGGGCTCAGAAATGTCCTATTTTCATCCATCTTTCCCTTCATCATTCTCCACATTTCATCGCCCCATTAACCTTTCACGATATCATTTCCATAAATATACTTAGGTTTCACCTTATTGTTCTCCACTTTATTCATTTTAGTATTTAAAAGTAATTTGTGATTAAATGTTAGAAAATCGACATGTTTTCATATATATCTCAAATATTTGTGAGCTTTGTAATGTGTAGGAATCTGAGAAGGATTGATTCAAAAGGAATTCTCGAATACTCCCTCCACCATTTGAAGATTTGAGGAGATAATTCAATCCCATTCCAAGGAGAAGATCATGGAGATTTGGTTGGAATATCTTATCCAAGATATATAAGAGATATGTGTGAGGATTTAAAGGGATTATATTTTGTAATAATGGGAAATAGGTTGAGAGAAAAGTGGATTTGTAATAATGACATGGTTATCTTATCTTCAAGGCTCTCATGTATTAAAAAGAGTGTTCTCTCTTCATGAGCATTCAATGAGAGTAATCAAGCAAGTAGAATAGGAGTTAGATTATGTAACTAGAATCAGAGTAGTCATTAGGATTCAAAAGAGAAAGGGATTCTTAGCTTTGATTCTTGGATTTGGTTTTCAGGCCTTCATTATTATGTTATGAATATTGATTTGGTTCTTGTAATGTAAGATTGCTTCATTGGCATGAGCTCACATATGTTGTTGTGGTATTCAACTCTTCACATGTTGTGCTTATTTTTCCTTCATGTAGTTCTCCATTTCTAGATTACTTCCATTTACGCAATTTCCCATTCTTAGAGTAATTTCATTTACGCAACTAAATTAATTCAAATTCAGTCATGTGTTAGATTAATGATTCAGTTTTTTTCGTATATTAAACATTATATTAGATTAGTTATTCTTCAATCTTGCATATACTTTGCATGTGCTTCGTTAGTTTACGAACCCCGGGTTGAAAAATTAGATAGTTGGTAAATACTACAATGCAATTAATTCAACATTAGTTCAGCCCAATGTAACGATTGATATTCCTTTTGTTCCGATTGTTGTTCCTTCTGTAGGTCATGTTGTTCCTTTGAATAGAACAACTGCCATTCCCTTTACAATTGTTTTTCCTTTATAGGTGTTGCATCTCTAGAGGCTGGGTATTGAAAATGGAAGGTAAGAACCTACGTAGGTGACAAGTAAAACGCTTGTGCCAGCGCCTACCTTTGGTTGATGCATAGAGGTTGTTTTTAAGACATATCTAGAGCCCAACACTCATGACCTTTATTTATACATTACAATGACTCTTGGACAACCTTAGGCCAAAACCTAGGTGTCAAAACCCTAAATACCAAAACCCTAGGTGTCTAAAACCCTAGGTCAACTTGGCCTGCATTTTCAGGGCTTCACCAGCCTGTATTTCCTTATTTCTTGCAAGGTGCTACAAATAATCCATTGGTGTATTTTTCCACTTGTTGAGTCGTCCACGATCCATCTTCCTTGCTGACCTATCTTCCTCAATCTCCCCGTCCAATGACTTGATTTATCTTACTTCGCTCCGTCTTTTCTGATCTTTTGGCCACATCGACCCAATCTCAGTCAACTTGTCTTCCGCACAATTCAAAGTTCGTGCTTCTTTCCTTAATCTTCACAACCTTCCATAACCAAGGGCCAACATATTTACACAAGTGAATTTGTCCAGATGATCAAGCTGTCTCTCAAAAATTTCATCTTTCTTGGTGGATTCAATAAAGATCACATATATGGAAAGGATTAACATCTTGTTTGTCTCATCATATAGATGATACCCCTTGGTGATATTTTAGTACCCCAATAAGACGCACTTCTGACTCGCATCAATCTTGATTCTGTGTTCCTTAGGAATCAAGGCATAACAGGTGGAACCAAAGACCCTGAGATGCCTCACTGAAGGAATGTGGCCATACCACATTTCATATGGAGTCTTTTTTTTGATAGAATGAGATGGAAACATGTTTTTGACATAAACTACACATAGAATTGTATCATCCCAAAACATCAATTTAACATTCTTGAAAGACATCATGGAACAAACCATGTTAAGGAGTGGCATGTGCATTCATTCAACTACACCGTTTTATTGAGGATTGTATAGAACTGTTGTTTGATGTTTGATCCCATGTTGGCGAAGGTAAATTTAAAATTCATTAGATGTATATCCTCTTTCACTATTAGTGCGAAGAGAGCCAATATGATACTGAGCTTCATTTTGAATCCATACATGAAATTTTTTAAAAGTTTCAAAAGCTAGTGATTTGTCTTTCAACAAATACAACCAACACATTTTGGTGTAATCATCAATAAAGTCATGAAATATTTGTTTCCATTTGCATAAGGAATAAACATATGGCCACATAAATCATAATGAATCTTTTCAAGTCTTCTACATGCTCTGGAAGTAGAATCATGGAAGGATTGTTTGTTATGCTTTCCAAGTATACACACAACACATTGTTTCGGTTTTCTAGAAATGGTGGGAAAACTAGAAACACCATTATTTCTCAATAAATGAAGACTACCATAATTAATATGACCAAATATAGAATGCCAAAAAATACTAGATGGAATTATACCCGAGTTATGATGAGAGAGGTATGCAACGATGTGTGTATGGGAAAATGTCCCATTTAGCTTCAACAGAATTCCATGTTCTGTTCAGATCATGAAAACCATGTTCTCAAAATCCTTCCTTATCTCAAATTTTCCATTGAACATGTGAACAAAGTGGCCTTGATATATGATGTGCATAAGGGACAATGCTATGGGAAAAAATTCCCCTAATCTGGGTCTAGCGACTAGGCAGAGCCTTGACACCTTAAAAGACATAAATGCTTCTATTCTACCCAAATCTAACAAAAACCCAATGGTATTTAAGGGAAGAGAGAGAGAGAGGATAAAAGTATGTACCTTAATTCCTTCCATATATAGTATATCCCTTCATGTCACTGTTCATTCCAGGTTGTAGGCTTCCTGATCCAGGTGGATATTGGTGGCCACCCACCTATTCCAATCGACTCCTCTTGTCATTTTTTAGTTCATTACATTCTTCTCTACTTATTTGTAATTGTGGGTTATACACTTTTGGGGTTGTATGAATTCCTACAGATATTCTAGGTGGATACTAGTGGCCTCCCACCTAATCCAATTGGCTTATTTTGTATGTTTTTATGTCATCACATCTTTTTGTACTTTCAGGGTCATTTTGGGGCCCTAAATAATGCTTTTTTGGCATGTCGCAGTAAAATTGTAGACATATTCAAATTTTGATGGAATAATGCGTAGTTCTCGAAAATACCTTTTCAATGGGCTATCACACGCCTAAAACAAAGATCGTATGCAAAAGTTACAACCCTGGGAAGTTAATGTACTAAATTACCCAAATGGAGCCCACATGACTTTTGGCATTTCATCTCCTAGGGTTAGATTTTTGGGTGTCTAGGGTTTTGGCATTCATGTTTATCATAAAAAGGCCTTCAAATCCTCATTGTAATCATATTCTTGTGAATGAGCATAGCCATCACATCTATTCTCAGAGATAAAGCTGCCACCATTATAACGACTCTTGCACTTTGTATTTTTACAGTCTCTTTACAATTATTTCATTAATAGAAATCAAGTATTGATGCATTTCTCTGTTTCTAGAAATCTTAATGAGTATTTCATTATAATTTCTCAGTTTCATTTCATTCCGAAAATAATCTGGATCACTTCCTCCCAATGTTGGCTTAAAACAACTTTAAAGAACACAATATGAAAGCATATGCATAACTACCAAGATCATCTAAAGGGTTAGATATTCATGAAAAACCATCCATAAATATAAACATAAAGACATAAAGATATGGGACACGTTTCTCTTTTATTAATAACAATATTGGAAATTACAACCTAAATCTTTCCAACGTCACTCCACAAACCTCTCCTGGGTTCCTCTACTTTGACTCCAAGTGCACCATTCCTAATGCACTATCCTCACAACCAACATGCCAATATAGGGAAAAGGGGTGGATTGTATAAGGAGGATGGATGGTAGGGAACGCTGAGGATGAAAACTCAAGACGAGATGCAAAAGGCTTGGAATGAAAGGGATAAAATTTGGCAGATTTCTCTTGCCTCTCTTTTCATAAATGCCAAATGACCCCCCTAGGGCCCTTTTATATGGAGAAAAGATGGTTAATCTATTTTCATAAGGGATACATGAGGTAAAATGGTTGTGCAACCCAACATGGCCTGTAAACTCCACCCGAAATCATGGAACTTTTTATTTTTTGCAACTTTTTAGAGTATACGCGGGTTGTCAAGCATGCAACTAGCTTATGTACACGCATTGCATATGTATCAGGGTGTGTACACCATAAAAAAAGGTGTTTTTTAAGAGGAAATTCAACAAAAAATGGTTGGAAAATGTGTGAATGAGTAGGCCAATGTCAAAAATGCATAGTAGTGGAATTTTAAGCTATAAGAGATTCCCCTTAATGTGTGAGTTAGAAAGAGAAACTAATGGCCAAAAATAATTACAATATCTTTAATAAAGTGGGGAAGGAACTGAGTCGAGTGAGCCCATACAAGGATTCGTGAGCATGTCATTTGAATAATAAGAATAATAATCACTGAGGCAGGAAAACCCATGCTTGGGACAAACTAAGCATGGCTTCCAATAAAGTACACTACATAGCCATGCCATATATAGTAATCATGGATACATGACTAATGTATATGCCAATATAGATTGTAGCCGTGAATATTACACAATGGATTTACATCTCAAAATCATTAGAATATATACAAATGAAATGTCGTATGAATATTCAGGAGGCATCGATTCTTGTACTTGGAGATGATAGCTTCAATAACTCGAGCAATATCTTCAAGATATTCAAAACTCAGGTAGGAGTATAATAGGAATGTAAGACTCACTACCCTGAGGTCTTTGACATGATGTCGTGGAAATATTGGAGGATCTCGATCATCAGACACACAACCTCATTGATTATGAATGTGAACTTGACAAAACTCTCGAGATGGCTGTTACACATTATTTTCGTCATGCCTATGACTGTTAATGATGTAAACCTATCCTTTGTCTTTAGAAGTATCAATGGCCCAAATTCCTGAAGAAAGAAGGGAGAAGAACTTTGCCTGAGAGAAGAAATTGTATTTTCCTTTGTAAAATCCCTATTAAGGAAGGTTGTCGCAGGCTTCACTATATATAGGGTGCGATGATGCTTGATCATCATCCCTTGCTCTAAATCTAGGTTTTGATGTCTCCGTAGCTTGTACTATACTTAGGGTGCGACGATTTTCGTACGTGGGAAAAACGAGCCTCTTCTCGATGCTTCTAGAAGGAGAAGCTTCTATGGTGAGGTGGCTTCCGATTGGTTTGGATCTTACTCGCTTTTCTAATTTAGTGGGATCATCCTAACCTCCTCACCTTATCCTCTTCAGCTTATAAAAGGAGAGGATCTCTCATGGAAAAAGTTAGATTGGATTGAGATTGGTTTTGGTTTGAGATTGTTAGCTTGGTTAGAGTGGCTTTAAGCTTCGCTTTGTTAAGATAGATTGTGAGTGATTTTCATATTTATAGTCTTAGAACTCTTGGAGTAGAAGTGTGTGGGAAGCAAGTAACTGTTGGAAGAAACCTTACAACATCAAGGCATCCGGTTGTATTTTTCTTCCACATTATTTAATACAGATATTCTTTTGTTTTCCTAGTTTGTCTTGATTTCTTTCTTTGATTGTTTGGGTTCTATTTTCTGAGTCACTAGGAGAACCAGCTTGACTCTCTGACTGTTAAATTTCACTATAAAACCCTCATGTTTTTTTATTTTTTCCATTATTCATTTGATCTTTGCACCTTGCTTTGAGGGACAATGCAACGATCTAGGATTCACACACCCTACCCTTTTGACACAGTGTTGCGTTGTCGCACTGTATTTTTTCTGTTGGCAACGGAAGTCACTCCTGGATTGCTTGCAGGAGCAGAGCCCGACACCCATCAGTTTTTATTTCATGATTTAATGAATGGGGGTGGTCAAATGGAAAGAGACCCAGGAAAGCAGCATTGAAAGAGGAACTAGGGTCTAGTATGTAGAAAGCAAGGGAGGTATTGATCCAACTTCCATCAGTAGGTTGCTTAAAGGGTGGTAGATGGAAGACTTGTGAGAAGGGTGAGCAAGACTACCTCGGGAAACAGGCCTTCGGAAGCTTGAGGAAGAAAAACTTAGAAGCCAAGATCCTCTTTGTCTAGAGTTTCAAGGAGCTGAGGGGTGACTCGACTGGATCCTCCAATTCCAAGCCATTCTAGTGCTGAGAAAACACAAGAACTGATTAGAAACGTTGCGACCGTTGCAGTGATCCAACCTACATCATCCTACAACAACGCAACTCGAATGGATCCTCCAATTCCAAGCTATTCTAACCACAGTAAACAAAGAGATGGAAAAAGAGGCTGAGATCCATAAAGTAAGAAGTCTCAAATGCATTATACATTAACCAGAGCGACCAGCGTTGCAACAAAACTTTACAATCGGGAGCCTAGCTCAACCATCGACCCTTACAAAAATGGAGAAAATGCCTACATATACTCAAAAACGACAACAACAACAAAAACAAGACGTTGCATTGAAGAATTGCGTATGCATGGCTTCTGACAACCTGCCCATGCAGACTCAAGATGATCATGTGCCTATGACAGACGCCATCAGATTTTGGATTGTCCTTCTGCAGGTGAGTCGACGTGAATTAGTCCTTTGCCAAACCTTCCTTTTATGGCAGATTTGATGTTCAACTACCAGCAACTACCACAATAACTACTTTTTGGGATCGGGGATGACCTCGATCAACTCTGCCTTCTGGGATGTTGAGGTCTCCTAATGGTGCCACCTGGGTCAACCGAACGGTCTTTCTTTGGACGCTACTTCGCTGGACTGCTGTGAGGGACCCCTATGGCTGATGTGGACGAAGGTGTGATGGGGGTTAAAGGTGTGAACACTGTGGAGGTGACGGAGAAGAAACAGGAGATGTGACATCAGCTGAAAAATGCAACGCGGTTTGAATAGGACAGAGGAGGAAGGAGCATGGAGTGCAGGAGTACAGGAGGAGGTGACTGGGAGTGAGAGCGACACATGGTAGGAGATGAGAGGACGACAAGTTGAGGCAGTGTCATTTGGATGGAGAGAGGGAAGTTGGACAGATGACAGGGGAAGAGGGAGGCAGTAGGTGGAGAACATGTGGCAACGGGGAGGACAATACCAAAGGTGA
>JASDQU010736168.1:282003-325086 GCA_032191745.1 Picea mariana
TCTTTCTGTCCTCCAACTGCTGCTGCAAGTATTCCTTCTAAAGCTTAAGGCAAAGTTGAAAAGTTTGGACAGAAATGGCTTGGCAATTTGGCAGAGTTTCTTTGCTATGATTTTCCTCCTTTGACTAGTACCCCTACCCTTCCTTTTATAGGCTAGGAAGAGCTAGGGTTTTAGTCGAACTCTCGGCCATGCATGGCGGAGAGTTTCAGTTAACTGACAAAAAKCCCCGAGTCTCGGCGGAAACTTTCCTGATTTTTTGCATTGTTAGGTACTCGCGGGCTGTTTTAGGCTAGCCCGCGGATACCCGCGTGCAGTAAGAGGACAGCAAGCGGATGCCCGTGCCCAGTAAGAAGTTAGGGCGCGGGTTGCTTGTTTTGAAGGGTTTTTTGAGGAGTTACTCAGCATGGCTTTGGCTAGGAAGAGGCATGAGTTGGCCTGATGCCAGGTAAACCTGTATGGTGCATTTTAGGGTTATAACAGATCTTCAACTGCATTCCTATCTCTTTGAAGGATCTGGACTTGTGGATTATTCCTTCTTTAAGGGAAAGCATTTGGATTTCTTGGGGAAAAAGCATTTGGCTCTTTTGTCCTTGCTGGTTGCTGATTCTGGACCTTCAATTTTGACATTTCAAAAGTCAAATTGTCCAACATCTTTGCCATCTTTTCCATTTTACTATTATAAGAAGAAGAGGGCTCAACAACAGAATTCTTTCTCTCAACCTTTCCTTTGAGCTTTTGAGATGCTGTAATGTTTGATTCAACCTCGAGGGTGGCATCTTGCATTAAAGCGAGTGTGGCTGATCATATTTCTCTAAGGATTAGAAAAAAGTCTAGATCAAAGGAAACAAAGAATGTGATCTTTGCCGATGCGTCACTTGGTTTAATCTCTGCAGGGATCTTGCCAAACATTCTATTAAACCTCTTGATGAAGTCTGAGATCGACTCTTCATCTTCTCTCTTCAAATTTCCAAACTCAGAAATGTAGTATAACAGATCTCTTCTTTCTCCCCAGTGTTTTAAGAATACCTCATCTAATTGTTCAATGCCTATGACTGAATTTGTCAGTATCTCTTTGAACCACTTTCAGGCTTGGCCATCCAAACTGTGAACAAAAACTCTGGTCCACAGATCTTCTTCTGAAATGTTAATATTTTCAGCATAAGCATAAAAAGCTTCAATATGTTCTTCAACAGTATAATCCCCCGCTTCGGTAAACTTTGGCATATATTTCTGATAATCTCTAGTTGGCATAGCAGACAAATGATTTGGCAATACAAGTGGGGCATACCTATTTGCCAAAATCTGTTCCATCTTGGTTAAAGGGGCAGCCATAGTAGTCTTTGGGGTTGACACAGAAGAGGAACTCGTAGGAGATGAAGGGGGAGATGGGATGACTGAGTTAAAATAGAATGGTTGTCTTACCTCACCTTGAGCAGAATTTTCAGAAATGGGTGAAAAATAAGAGGCTTTATAAAACTGATCGAGCAACAAGGATAAATTTTCTTCTCCCTTAGAGGATAGATCATGGAGAATATCTTCTAGAATAGGCATATTAGTGTGAGTGTATAGAACACCTTCTGTAGGTTTGATGGGTGAGGAATTCAAAGAAGATGAAGAAGAGTTTTCCCTTTGCTGAAAGGACCCTGTGATTATCTCTTTAGGATGGGCTGAAACATTGACCTCAAGAACAGAGTCAGTAATATTAGAGGAAAGTGAAGGTTCTTCTACCTTCAATATTTGAGATAGATTTTCAATTTCTTGAGAATTATGAGTTTCAGCAGCAGGGGATTCAACTAGAGGTTTTTTAGATATGAAAGAAGGAGTGTCGGTTTGAATACCTAAATCTACTGCCTTTGCAGATCCGAAAGCTTGTCTTTGCAAAGCTTTACCCTTACTGATGATCTTCTTAGGGTCAAGAACTGGTGTTGTCAATGGGCCTTCTTGGTTTGCCCTGGTGTGAGCTCCTTTTGGAGCCACTTCGTTTCAATGGAGTCACCAGATAGAAAATTACAACCCAAATGATGTCCAGACTTTGTCTATCATCAAAGTTGGAGCTATGTTGTCTCCCAAGGAAGCTGAGCTTCAATCTCCTCTCCCTGACAACAACGCCAATTTGTTATCACTCCAGGAAACTCTCCTAGGCTGTAAGTCAGAGATGCCTGGTAACTTAATCTTTTGGTAACTATTTTCTCAAATAAAAGTGTGTGTTTGGATCAAGTCGGAGGGCTGAATCATTTCTCACTCAAATCATGCATAAACACATTTAGATGGACAAGGCTTTCAACCACAAATGTTCAGGGAGCTTACAAATAAAGGGATGTATGGAGAAATAACTATTATATCAGCAGAATCACATATAAAGCATATATGAATGGCCACTTATAATAATCACAGGAATACCTACAAAGTTTAACTTAGGAATGCAATGATAAGATGACAATTATTGGGCATAAACAAGCATAACAACATGAATATAATATCCAGGTGCAAGTACAAAATAGAAAAGAAGATGAAATCTGAACATGTTATGGAAAAATAAGCTTGTATTACTCAATATGAAAATGAGAAGTTTGAGTACATCATATGAAAAAGTCTCCAAAGTCGAACCCTTGGTTCATATTCTACCTTTAGCTTTATATCTTTACAATGTAGTTCTGAGATCCTGAAAACATGGATCAAATATGCTAAAGATAGTAAATCAAAATTTAGTTGCAAAAGATGTGGGATGATCCCCAAAAATGAGGTCAATCCCAGATTTTGTGGTCTTCCTCACTTGTTGAGTGCTAGTGTAGTGCAGGATAGCCTCCCAAGGCTGAATGATGACTCTCCAAGAGAGACAAATTTGAATCTGTTGATGTGAGAAAGTGTCATGATTTTCTGTCTTTGTCAAAGATACCAAAAACCTTTGAAACACCTCCTCTTTCCATAATCTATCAAAAACAGCTATTGGATTTGTCTTGACAATTCATCAAATGTTCATTCGAAGAGGTTTCAAACCTTTCCAGCTCAAAAAACTTCGATCTGTGTAAAACTTGATCATTCTGGAAATGATAGGCTTTTGGTGGTTAACTTAGAAAACTCCTGAGCGAATTATCTACCGAAAGTCCTATTTTTCAGTGGTTAATGAACAGTCTTCTTGTTCACCTAAACCATCGAAACTTCAGCTTTGAAAAAACTTCAAAATTTCAAAAATGCTTACCTTGGATCCCTTTTTGATGTTCAAGTTTGGATGAGGCATCCCTTGTTCGTGCATACCTGGGAACTTCTACTGGCTATGTGGAAGGCTCTAGTATGTCTACCATGGTCGTAGCTAAGTTAGCTAGAGTTTCCAATCCAGTTTGCTCCTGTGCTGGTGATTGAAACTCCTTTAACTTCAACCTCAGAATCCTAAGCTGTCTATACAGCTTCATGTTTTCCCTGATCAATACCTTGTTTCTATATTTAATCTTGTCATGCTTCTCTTTGAGGGTTTGGTTTATTTTGAATAGCTCTACATTTATGTCAGTTAGGTCTGTATTAGCTTTTTTAATCACCCTTTCCAGGACTTCTATTTCATAGACCTGTTGCAAGAGTTTGTTGATTTTCCATGATCTAGTTGTTTTAGGCTTACTTGAAGAGGCTTCTGCCACTAGTGGACTGTGTGCCTCTGGAGGAGTTGGTGAAGGTAATTTGGAACAATAGTCTGCACCCTGTTCAGTCTGTACATTATCCCGTGTCTCTGCCAATTCTTGTTCTGGTTCTGAATCACTGTAAGGTAGGTCTAAAGGGTTATTTTCTATAGCAGGGTCCTTGGACTACTCACCTTCAAACTGCAGTTTTCTTTTGATTCTTTTTTTCGTGCCAGAGGATGATTTTATGGGATCTCTTGGTGGTGAGATACCTTTCCTTTTCCTATGACTGCTTTTGGGAGTAATAGTCTTCCTACCACTGGTCTTCTTAGTTTCATCTTCTGGTGGTTTCTCTGTTTGGAATTCATTCCAGAAAAGAAAGAAACGCCAATCAACCTGTCTCCTCTGTAGAGCTTCCTTAACAAGAAGAGTAATAAGCCCTTGGTGAGATAGTCTGCAAGCAACCTTTGTAGGCTTGGATTTAACTTGTCTGGCCATTTTAGTAAGAGTCTTGTGGAAATAGAAAGGTAGATTTATTGGTTCTCTACCTGTAAAATGGTTAAGAAGTTTAAAGTGATAGAACATCACTCTGTTACACTGTCCTTCACAAGTAATATACATAAAGATTGCTTTTAGCAAAGATTGCCACTGTGGTTGCAAGGACATAGGGATATCCTTTTTCCAAATCAGATCTTTGTGAATGGGCAATAGATATGATCTAAATTCAATGTTGGATGGCACTGTAGATTTAAACCAACAGTATCATGTCCGTGGAAGACCTGTAAACTCTGCTATAGAAGCTTCATCTATGATAAAATCTTCTTTCCCTATCTTGGCAGACCTTCCATCATATGCAATTGCAAAAGATTCAGCTACTTGTTGATGAAAACTGGTCAGTTTTTCACAGTATGTGAATACCCCTTCTTGTTTGAAAAACTCTGCTATCTCTGGGTGCACCTCCAAGTAACAAACCCCATCCACCTTAGACCTCAACACTGGCCCTTCTTTCGCCATTGGTCAATGTTGACTATACCTATGATTATGGGAAACTGAGCGTCCAGGGAGACAAAGATTCTAGAATTTAGGAACACAGAGAGTATAACTCATGGAAGAGCCGGTGGGACAGGGTGACACAAAATTCGGATCACCGAGCTCAAATGCTAACTAAGTTTTGGGCGACAAATTGACTGAGAGTATGCCAAAATTTTAGATTTTTGGTGGTATATTCATTTAAATTTGAAACAAGATGGGTTTCGAACTTGCCTGATAAGTCAACCTAGATTAATTGACTTGAGAGAGATCACTAGACTCTAATGGCACTTTGACAATCACTAGGGGAAACAGGATTAGGATCTCTGGAAACATGTTTAATTGATGAAATCGCGAACTGACGATTATCTCAGTAATCTCCGGAATTCAAAATGATAATGAATGAGGATTTAATGAGGGATTAACGGGATCATGATAGATCATGTATTTGCGACTGGAAATGGAGGGAGGCTTCGTGACAATCATGCATGAATTTCAGTAACACCGCCGTGTCTAGATTTTGAAAAGACAATTGCGGTTGAAAGGACAATAGGAGATTTAAACTTTTGGATAGACACCATTAGAACATGCATACCTTCCGACTTGACGAGATTTCGGCGGTTGTGTTTCATCATTGCACCAACTTGACAGCTGGCTCGTGTGAAAGCATGGGCTTTCCATTTTTACTGTTGAAAATGCTTTCGGTGGTTAACCACATTCTTGCTTTGACCTCTTAACTGTCGGGAACGAAGGCTTTCAGTGGTTAATGAGCGCATTCCAAGCTCGCCTAAACCACCGGAACCTGAGATTCTGACTTTTGCTTGACCAAACCAAATCCAAAATTTGTTTTTGGCTTATTTACAGAATACAGACTCTCTAACCTACTTACAAAAATTAAGGAATAAAATTTAGACAACAACCTATCACCTCAAAAGAAAAATTTCCACCAATTTATTTGAGGAGATAACAATCCCTATGATGAAGCCTATCTTCCATTGAATTATCCTTCATAAATTTGCACATGCCTATCTTTCTGAGTCGCATACATCTCTTTAGTTTTTTTCAGTTTTCCTTGTCAATAAAACTATCCATCTCCCTTTCCATGACTACATTGCCTTGCCATAAAGACTGTTACTACTGGGATGTTTTTAGTTATAGTCCTACCACTCTTTTTATCAGAACTCACGTTGACTGATGTGAGATTCCTTAAGGCCCACCTTTCAACAAGTCTTGCCCCATCGACCTCAACACCTTATCTGGGATATAGACTAGAGTCCATTTTGAGTACCTAGAGGCTTGCATGCCTTAATGGAAAGTTCTCTCGCTGACAATCATGGGAATACATCAATGTCCCTTGATCATCAGATCTTTCAAGTGGCTCGACATCAACTCATTCATTCGCACTTCGCTAGATGTACTTGGGTACCTTGGCACTCATTGACATCAATGGTGAGTTGCCTTGCATTGGTTAACAACATTCATCATTGGTCGGTAATCCAATGACTTCTTTTCATGCTCGACATCGACACATTCATTCGCATGATTAGAATTGTCCCATCAAGTTTAGCAACAGGTGAAGACTATACACTTTTCATGACTCTATTAGTAGTTACAATAGCATGACTTCAGCCATATGAGACTTCCACAATTCCACTTTCATACTTTCTCTTTTCCATGGTACATTCAACAATAGTTCAACATCCTCCACTTCACATTCTCTGATCCAGCAGACAGCAGTCGCAGCAACAACATCAGTCACTTTTCACACAATCCTGCAACAGTGACATCTTCCATGATTTAGCAATCACATCAGCTATATTCTTATTGCATAGTTCATCAACATTTTAGGTAAGCGGAGGTATGTTATTTTCTAAAATTTAATCATGTAATTCCTCAACTGCTAGTAATAAATAATTTGGAAAATTCCTTCACCAAGTTCCCTTTCCTTTTCACTTCTATGAATTATGCCACATTTCATGAGGACATGAAACAAGTTAAGTTGGGGGGTAGGGGACTTTATTCACTATCATCACTCCATTTTTTCCATGACCATCATTCCATTTTTCGTCTCATTTACCAGTTATGAACATTTCTTTTCCAACGATGCTCTATTGCACTTTGCTTCATAAGCATTGATATACATATTGGCATGATTCACACATATACAAAAAAAATAAATAACTTTCTTATACTTAGTGATGTTTTCCTTATGCACATTGATAGCATACATTTTCCAGTAAAAATATGGGAAAATTATTACCATAAAAACAAGAGAACAAATAACGAAATGAATGTTGTTAACACAAGAAACAACATTCTTTATATTCATGGTTTTCACACAAGAACCAACCATAATAAAAATCTCAGTTGTTACTCATGTAAATCCTATCCTGGAAAACATTCATTATCATCACTTAAAGCCAACATTTAGATGCCAACATTTCTTGAGAAGATTCATGCATGGTTGCATGAGGACATGCAACAAGTTAAGTTGGGGGGCATGTTGGGGCTCAGAAATGTCCTATTCTCATCCACCTTTCCCTTCATCATTCTCCACATTTCATCACCCCATTAACCTTTCACGATATCATTTCCATAAATATACTTATGTTTCACCTTATTGTTCTCCACTTTATTCATTTTAGTATTAAAAGGGAATTTGTGATTAAATGTTAGAAAATTGACATGTTTTCATATATATCTCAAATATGTGTGAGCTTTGTAATGTGTAGGAATATGTGAAGGATTAATTCAGAGGACTTATCGAACACTTCCTCCACCATTTCAATATTTGAGGAGATAATTCAAGCCCATTCCAAGGAGAAGATCATGGAAATTTGGTTGGAATATCTTATCCAAGATATGTGTGAGGATTTAAAGGGATTATATTTTGTAATAATGGGAAATAGGTTGAGAGAAAAGTGGATCTGTAATAATGAGATGGTTATCTTATCTTCAAGGCTCTCATGTATAAAAGAGAGTGCTCTCTCTTCATGAAAATTCAATTAGGAGCAATTAGAATTCAATCAGTTGTAAGTAGAGAATTAGTGTAGTCATTAATGGTAGTCATTAGGATTCGAAAGAGAAAGGGATTCTTAGCTTTATTCATGGTTTTGGTTTTCATGCTTTTATTATTTTGTTCTGAAGATTGATTTGGTTATTGTGATAGAAGATTGCTTCATTGGTGTGAGCTCACATATGTTGTTATGTCATTCAATTCTTCACATGTTGTACTTGCTTTTCCTTCATGTAGTTCTCCATTTCTAGATTAATTCCTTCACGCAATTTCTCATTCCTAGATTAATTTCATTTACGCAACTAGATTAATTCAATTCCAAGTCGTGTGTTAGATTAATGATTCTATTTCAGTCGTGTGTTAGATTAATGATTCAATTTCAGTTGTAGCTTAAACATTAGATTATATTAGTCTCGCTTCAATCTTGCATATACTTTGCATGTGCTTCATCAGTTTACAAACCCCAGGTTGACAAATTAGATAAGTTGGGTAAATACTACAATGCAATTAATTCAACATTAGTTCGGCCCAATGTAACGATTGTTGTTCCTTTTGCAGGTCGTGCTATTCCTTTGAATAGCACAACTGTCGTTCCCTTTACGATTATTGTTTCTTTACATGTGTTGCATCTTTGGAGGATGGGTATTGAAAACAGAAGGTAAGAACCTATGTAGGCGATAAGTAAAACACTTGTGCCAGCACCTACCTTTGGTTGATGCATAGAGGTTGTTTTTAGGACATATTTAGAGCCCAACACCAGGCTTATTGAGTCTAGATTTGCTCTTTCTTCTAGTGTTGATATCTTAGGATCAAATCTCATAGGAAGAGATCTTAGTACCTTTTGAACCATTACAGATTCTTAATTTCTTCTCCCAATCCAATGATTGCATTTATTGTTTCATCAACTCGTCAGAAGATGCAATATTTTCATCTTCCTTGATATTTTGTTGTTCGAATTGACCTCTGTAAGTTTGAAGGTTTGTTGCTTTGACTCTTGAATATCCTTCATAAATATTTTGAGGCTTGTCCCAAATATCTTTAGCGGATTTGCGATGTATAACTTTGGTGTATACCGATTCACAAAGACCATTCAGAAGTGAATCTGTGGCTTTGGAATTATTTTGACTGATTTTTATTTCTCTTTCATTTGTCGATGAAACTGTTGGTTCTTTATATCCATCTACAATTGATTTCCAAAATTAAAATCCATGTTCCTATACAGATATTTTCATCCTTCTTCTCCAAAATGCATACTTTTGTCCATCAAACCGTGGTATTCCATTTTTATACATGTTGTTTATCTCGATGATCTAGCTTCCATTGGTTAAACTGTTTTCTAAAGGAACCCACTCTGATACCAATTGTTGGATTACTGAGAGGGGGATTAAATAAGTAATAGAGAAATATAATCCTTTTCTAACCACAAAATGCAAGTGTTATATCAATGTAGCATTATGATCCAATAGTTGCAAAATAAATAAACAATATGAACAAATGAGAAATCATACACATACACAATACACCAATAATTTTATGTGGAAACCCAAAGCAGGAGAAAACTTCATACTTCTTTTTCTTATATGTCTTTAAGAATTAAATTCATTTGAAGCACCAACTCCCTTTGTTTTCCAGCTGCAACTGAAAGGAGGCTCCAACCCCCTAGTTTCTTAGGCTACAACCTGAGGGAAGATATAACTCCCCAATTCTATGGGTAAAACCAGAAGGAGGCTACAACTCCCTATGTTCTCTGGATACAACCGAAAGGTGGCTACAACCACCTATTCTTGCCCTGTTCAACTGCCCTGAAATATAAGTCGAATGATGGAACCACTGTCACACTATCACTGTGACATATCCCACTATAAACCTATAACAATCAACCTACACAAAACAACCTGTAACAACCTGTACCAAACAACTCATAATCAACCTGTCCCATAAAAAAGTGCATCAACCATGCACCAACCCATACCTCAACCTGTACCATCAAAGAGAGCATCAACATCAACCATGCACCAAATATGTACCAATCATGCATCAACTACACATCAACTATGACTCATTAAGATGTACCAACATGATCAACTATACACCTCATGTATGTGCCAACTCATCAACTACTTGTCTCAACCATGTGCCCAACATGTAGCTCAACCATATACCAAATACATATACCAATATACCCATCAAAATTTCTCTAGCAATACATCATGCTATCCATAACAAAATACCATAAACCCTTACATCAAACCATGTTCCATAACCTCACTTTTATGTAGCCTCAAGGATGTATCATTCATAAGCCAATCATATACCAATACCACTAACAAGTGTCTCTCACAATGCACCACAAGATATGCCAATAAATCAAACTAAGTGCACTGAAAATATACTTCAATAGATATGTCTCAAAACCATTCTACAACAAGCCCTAAACTTCGAATAGGGCATCCAACAAATTTACAAGGAAAACCCTCAACTAGATTCATAAGTTCAACACTACACATATGAAAACCATACCTTTTTTTTCTTGCAGCGTTCTGCTACTGCGGTTTTTCTGCCACGGTTTTTCAGCCGCACTTTTCCTGCCATGATTTTTCTTCTGTGTTGTTTATGCCACACTTTTCCCTCAACAATTTTCTTGCCACACTTTTCCTGCCACAATTTAATTGCCGCACTTTTCTTGTCGTGATTGTTCGGTCGTACTTTTCCTGCTGCACTTTTCCTACTGCGATTTTTCTGTCATGGTTTTTCTTCCACACTTTTCTTTTGCCGCTCTTTTCCTGTCGTACTTTTCCTGCTGCACTTTTCTTACCTTACTTTTTCTACCACACTTTTCTCTATCAATAATACCATCCCAAATAACCTTTCACAAAATAAATATTCAATGATCTTCAATAGGTGATTAAATGAGAGACCATTGCCTCTTATTTATACTTTCACGTAGCTTCCTCAAGGGGTTACCTTCTAACCATCTTAACCCTCTTTCCTTATTTTAGGGTTAAACCACTTATAACCACTTGTCCACTTAACTTAACCACTTTCCATAATTAGTAAGTTCTACATTAACTTTATTATTTAAATAATTTCTTTTGCATTCTCTTTGAATTATAGTACACTCATCACTTCAATTTATTATTCAAATATTTTCTTCTTTGCAAACACTTTGACTACTTTGACCTTTTGGGGCTTCTAGATGACTCATGAGGGTTCTCCAAGTTCACATGGCCATAACTCTCTAACCGTGAGGAGTTATGTGACATTCCACATACCATCGAAAATTTACTGACATGCACTATCCATATAGAATAGTTTTAAATGAAAATATATCAAAACTCAGACCATTATCCATCAAACAAACTTGGTTCCATTACCCAAACCTTTGTGCTACCAGAATTCACTACCGAAGTTTCTTCAAGGGTTGACATCAATGACAACCAACTCAATTAATCAACAATATCCCCCTTTGACATTGATGGAAACACTCTGATGCAATACTAAATTCATATCACTCATGCTTCCCCTGTGACCATCGCTCCCCTTGGAACCATGCCTCTATGCTCTTTCTCCAAGAATTTACCTTTGCATCTAATAAATCTCTCCCCCTTTTTCATCAATGGCAAAGGTATCTTTCCATCTGGGGCTGCTCCCCCTAAATGAAATCTTCCTGAAACTGATCTCCCAACCTAAATTGTCCTATTTATGGTGCTTCCTCATGTAAATATAAGACATATAAGATAAGCACTCAAAACCATTCATTTTGGAGTAGAAATTACTCCGAGTCTCTAGCAAAGATACTCAAAGGCTTCCCTTGGAAGAGGTTTTGTAAATATGTTTTCCACTTGTTCTTTTGTGCCCACATATTCAACTTGGATTTTCTTCTCTGCAACCTCTTCCTGTAGAAAGTGATACTTTATTGGAATATGCTTCGTCTTGGAGTGCATCACCAGGTTCTTTGAGATACTGATGGTGCTTGTATTATCACAATAGATTGGAATGGTCTCATCATACTCAACTTGTATATCTGTTAGAGTTTGCTTAATCCATAGAACATATGTACAACATACTGTTGATACAAAATACTCTACTTCAACTCTAGATAATGATAGTGATGATTGTTTCTTTCTTAGCCACGATACTAAATACTCACCCAAGTAGAACACTGCTCCACTTTTGCTTCGTTGGTCATCAATGAAACCTGACCAATCTGCATCTGTGTAGGCAATAAGTGACATATCCTTTCCTTTTGGATACCATAATCCAAAATCTTCTATTCCTTTGAGATATCTGAAAATCCTCGTCACTGCTACAACATGTGTTTCCTTTGGTGCTACTTGAAATCGTGCCACCTGTCAAACTTCCTGCATTACATATGGTCTGGAAGCTATCACATATAGCAAGCTACCAATCATTGACCTGTATTGCCTCTGGCCTATAGACTTTGAATCATCATCTTTTCTCAACATGCAATTGGTTTGCATAGGAATGGTAACTGGTTTGTAATATTCCATTCTGAACCTCTTTAGCATTTATATGATATACTTGGTTTGAGAAATAAAAATTCCTTGGTTTCTTTGATGTATCTAAAGACCCAGAAAGAAGGATACTTCTCTGAGTAATGACATTTAAGATTAATTCTACATATCCTTTGCAAATTTCTGTCTTAACCTGTCATCATTGCTTCCAAAAATAATATCATCAACATAAAATTCAATTAGTAAAATACTATCTTGAGTTACCTTGATGTAGGAGTTATTGTCTGCACTTCCTTTTATGAACCCTTCCTATTGTAGATATTTATCCAGTCTAGAGTACAATGCTCTAGGAGCTCGTTTTAGACCATACAAGGCCTTCTTCAATTTACACACATAATCTTCATTCTTTGACAACTGAAATCCTTCTGGTTGTTCAATATAGACTTCTTCTTCAAGTTCCCCATTTATAAAGGTTGATTTCATGTCCATCTCATACACTTTAATATTCTTGGACCATGCATAAGCTAAGAGCATTCGGATTGCTTCCATTCTGGAAACTGGAGAAAATGTCTCTTCAATGTCAATTCCTTCAACCTGTGTGTATCATTTACATACCAATATAGATTTGTTCCTTGTAACTTGTCCATCTTCATTCAATTTATTTCTAAATACCCACTTTGTGCCAATCACATTATTATTCTTTGGTCTTGGAACCAAATCCCAAGTATCATTCTTCTCTATTTGATCCAATTCTTCATCCATGGACTTATTCAAAAATTCATTGTTTTTGGCCTCTTCAAAACTGTTTGGTTCAATCGTAGATGAGAGTGCTAGGAGAATTTGTTCTGGTTAACAGATTCTTATTCTAGTCTCAACTCCTGCATCTTTGTTTCTGATAATCTGATATGAAGGATGATTCTTATGTACTCATTTTCTAGGTGTCTTTGGAGGAACTTGATGAACTTTCTCTTCTACTTCTGTATGATCCTCTTCATCTTCCCCTTCTACTTCTATGTCATATTTCGTTTCTTCTTCATAAAGTTGTTCCATTGATTCATTTTCTTCTTCCTTTAATTCTCGTCTACCTGTTTCATCAATTGTTATATTGATTCTTTCCACAACTTTTTTCAACTTGAGATTGTAACACTTGTATGATTTTCTTGTACTTGAGTAACCAAAAAGTAATCCTTTGTCCACATGAGAGTCAAACTTTCCCATTCTGCCATCTTCTCTTTTGATGTATGATTTGCTTCCAAATACTCTAAATTGTTTCACATTTGCTAGTCTTCCTTTCCATAGCTTGTAGGGGAATTTTCCAGTGTTGTTTATAAGCATTACTCTATTTTGAATTTGAAACGTTGTACACACTGCATGTGTCCAAAATATATCTGTCAATTTGGAATCCATTAGCATTGTTCGAGCCATTTCCTATATTGTCCTGTTCTTTGTTTCAACTACTCCATTCTGTTGAGGTGTCCTAGCAATGAAGAATTGCATTTTTATTCCATGCCTATTGCAGTAGTCCATAAATTCCTTTGAAGTGAACTCTCCTCCAATATCAGATCTCAAACATTTGATTTTTGAATCCATTTCCTTGTAGACCTTGAAGTTTTCAAAAGCTTCTGACTTATTCCTGAGAAAGCAAACTGCAGTCATTCTTGTATAATCATACTCTAATAACATAAAGTATTTCTCACCTTTTAAACCCTTTGTTGTAGTTGGTCCAACTAGATTAGTATGCACAATTTCTAGTGGTCTTGTCGTTGAATATTCCTTTGATTTAAACTTGGTCTTTGTTTTCTTTCCTTGTTGATAATGCTTGCATAAAGTGTTGGTCAGTTTCATGTTCTGGGGAATTTTTCTAACTGCTTCCTTTTTGTTGACTTTGAAAAGTTTATCAAAGTGTATGTGACCCATTCTTTTGTACCATAGCCAACTTTCATCTTCCTTTCCTAGACAATACTTTGCATTTCCAATTTCACTTAATACATATATGTTGTTTGAAGTTCTTGCAGTTGTTGCAATCAATTTTCCTGAACCTTCTTTTCTTATCTCACACTTTTGTGAATCGAAAGTAACTTTGTGACCTTGGTCACAAATTTGACTCACACTTAGAATATTATGTTTCATATCTTCTACTAGCAGAACATTTTTTGCCTTGGTATTCTTATTTCTAATTGCGACTCTCCCTTTTCCAATGATTTTAGCTAAATAATCATTTTCGAAGGAGATTGATCCATCTCTTTCCTTTATTAATGTAAGAAACCTGTCTTTATCACTTATCATGTGTTTTGAACAACCACATTCAACATACCAACCACGTTTCTTCTACTTATCTTGTAGAGAGAGTGTGCATTCTTCATTTCTATATTGATTCTTCTTTCTTATACATGTTCTCTTTTGAGGTTCTTGTCTACGACTCTTGTTGTTCTATTGTGGTTCTCTAGGAGGATCTGTCATTCTACAATATTTGTCCACATGTCCAAAGTTTTTACACTTGTAGCATTTCACTTCAGTGTTGAATGATTCAAACCTGTTGTAACTTCTTCTCTGTGTTTCATTAGGACTTCTTGGATAACCTTTTTGTGTATGAATTTCAAAGTTGTTTATGTTCCTTCTGTTAGCTCTTCAATTCATAGATTTATGTCCAAAATTATTTCATGCATAACATAAATTAAAAAACATAGTTTGATACCTAGGAGTTGAATATCTTCTAGAAGGAGTAGATCTTCTGAATCCTTCTTCTTCCTGAGTCCTATCTATTTTTGTCGATTGTTGAGTCTAAAATTTGAATCTTCTCGGTGGAGGAGTGTCCCTGTAATCTTCCTTGTAGGTATTCCTATCCCCTTTGATTTTTTCTGGATAGCTTTTTGGATATGTTTTTTGTTATGTTGTTTTGGAGCTTAATCCCTTTTCTGTATGATTGTATCCAAGTTCGGACTTATCATTATGAGGGTTTTGACTGCTGATAATGTTATCCAAAACTTTTGAGTTGTTCTGCATATTTTTCTCTTGAATATCCTTTCTTAATGTGACAATCTCTGCTTCCAAATTTCTAATGATCCCATCTCTTTCTTCTAGTTGTTCTTTGAGTGTTTCTTCAATTCTTTTATATTTTTCTATTTGAACCTTCAAATTTGTGATCATTTGTTCTAGTTCCTAAGTGTCTTCTTTCTTATTTAGTTCCTCTTGTAGCTTCTTGTTTTTCTTTTTTTCTCTTCTTATAACTTCTATGACACACAACCATTCTTCTCGGTAGTAAACTTCTGTCGCTTCATATTCTTTTTCGATGTCTTCTTTGTCAGAGTCTTCTACGACCATGAATATAACTTTTTCTATCTCACTGTCACTGACTTCATCTTCATCTGACGAGGAGATGTCTTCTTTGGTGCATAATTTTTTCTTAAAATCTTTGTTTGTGGTTCTTATTCCTTTATATGTTTGTTTTCTATTTGAGTAATCTTCATAATTCATCTTATTTTTCTTATGAGGAATTTTGTTAGAAAAATGACCAATAACATCACAATTAAAACAAATCAATGGAAACTTACCTTTATATCTGTCATTGGTTCCATTGTTCAATCTTTTGACAAAGTTGTCCATTTCTTCATCATCTTCCGAAATGTCATTGTTGATGCTATGTTCCTTTTCCTTTTTCTTTCCCTTTTCCTTTGACCTTTTGGATGCTTTGAAAGTTGTTTCTTTTATATCTGGACTTTTCTATTCAGTTCTCATTTCATATGCTGTGAAGATTCCATGTAGTCCATCCATGCTTATTGAGTATAGATCTGCTCTTTCTTCTAGTGCTGATATCTGAGGATCAAATCTCATAGGAAGAGATATTAGTAGCTTTTGAACAATTACAGATTCTTAATTTCTTCTCCCAATCCAATGATTACATTTACTGTTTCATCAACTCGTAAGAAGCTACAATATTTTCATCTTCTTTGATATTTAGTTGTTAGAATTGACCTCTGTAAGTTTGAAGGTTTGCTACTTTGAATTTTGAGTCTCCTTCATAAATATTTTGAAGCTTGTCCCAAATATCTTTAGCAGATTTTCCATGTATAACTTTGGTGTATACCGATAAACAAATACCATTCAGAAGTTCATTTGTGGCTTTGGAATTATTTTGACTGATTTTTATTGCTCTTTCATTTGTTGACGAAATTGCTGGTTCTTTATATCCATCTACAACTGATTGCCAAATTTAAAATCCCTGTGTCTATATATATGTTTTCATCCTTCTGCTCCAAAATGCATACTTCTGTCCATCAAATTGTGGTATTCCATTTTTATACATGTTGTTGCTCTCGATTATCTACCTTTCATTGGTTAAACTGTTTTCTGAAGGAACCCACTCTGATACCAATTGTTGGATTACTGAGAAGGGGATTGAATCAGTAATAGAGCAATATAATCATTTTTTAACCACAAAATTCAAGTGTTATATCAATGTAGCATTATGATCCAATAGTTGCAGAATAAATAAACAATGAACAAATGAGAAATCATACACATACATAGTACAATAGTAATTTTATGTGGAAACCCAAAGAGGGAGAAAACCACATACTACTTTTTCTTATATGTCTTTAAGAATTAAATTCATTGGAAGCACCAACTCCCTTTGTTTTCCAGCTGCAACTGGAAGGAGACTCCAACCGCCTAGTTTCTTAGGCTACAACTTGAGGGAATATCTAACTCCTCAATTCTCTAGGTAAAACCAGAAGGAGTCTACAACTCCCAATGTTCTCCAGATACAACCAGAAAGTGGCTACAACCACCTATCCTTGCCCCGTTCAACTGCCCTGAAATATAAGTAGAATGATGGAACCAGTGTCACACTATCACTATGAGATATACCACTGTAAACCTATAACAATAAACCTGCACAAAACAACTTGTAACAAACTGTACCAAACAACATGTACCATAAAAAAGTGCATCAACCATGCACCAACCTGTACCTCAACCTATACCATCAAAGAGAGCATCAAGCATGGACCAAACATGTACCAATCATGCATCAACTACACATCAACTATGACTCATTAAGATGTACCAACATAATCAACTATACACCTCATGTATGTGCCAGCTCATCAACTACTTGTCTCAACCATGTACCCAACATGTAGCTCAACCATATACCAAATACATATACCAATATAACCATGGAAAGTTCTCTAGCAATACATCATGCTATCCATAACCAAATACCATAAACCCTTACATCAAACCATGTGTCATAACCTCACTTTTATGTAGCCTCAAGGATGTATCATTCATAAGCCAATCATATACCAATACCACTAACAAGTGTATCTCACAATGCACCACAAGATATGCCAATAAATCAAACTAAGTGCACTAAAAATATATTTCAATAGATCTGTCTCAAAACCATTCTACAACAAACCCTAAACTTCAAAGAGGGCATCCAACAAATTTACAAGGAAAACCCTCAACTAGATTCATAAGTTCAACACTACACATATAAAAACCATACCTTTTTCTTCTTATAGCGTTCTTGTAGCCGCACTTTTTCTACCCTGGTTTTTCTGCTACACTTTTCCTGCTGTGATTTTCCTACCGCACTTTTCCTGTCGCGATTTTCCTGCCACACTTTTTCTGCCACACTTTTCCTACCACACTTTTACTGCTGCACTTTTCCTTCTGTGATTTTTCTGCGGCACTTTTTCTGCTGCAAGTTTTCTTCCACACTTTTATTTTGACGCGCTTTTCTTGTCATACTTTTCCTGCCACACTTTTCTTACCTTACTTTTTCTACCACACTTTTCTCTATCAATAATACCTTCCCAAATAACCTTTCGCAAAATAGATATTCAATGATCTTCAATAGGTAATTAAATGAGAGACCTTTGCCTCTTATTTATACTTTCACATAACTTCCTCAAGGGGTTACCTTCTAACCATCTTAAGCCGCTTTCCTTATTTTAGGGTTAAACCACTTATAACCACTTGTCCACTTAACTTAGCCACTTTCCATAATTAGTAAGTTCTACATTAATTTTATTATTTAAATAATTTCTTTTGCATTCTCTTTGAATTATAGTACACTCATCACTTCACTTGATTATTTAAATATTTTCTTCTTTGCAAACACTTTGACTACTTTGACCTTTTGGGGCTTCTAGATGACTCATGAGGGTTCTCCAAGTTCACATGGCCATAACTCTCTAATCGTGAGGAGCTATGTGACATTCCACATACCATCGGAAATTGTTTGACATGCACTATCCATATAGAATAGTTTTACAATTGAAATCCTTCTGGTTGTTCAATGTAGACTTCTTCTTCAAGTTCCCCATTTATAAAGGCTGATTTCACATCCATCTGATACACTTTAATATTCTTGGACCATGCATAAGCTAAGAGCATTCAAATTTCTTCCATTCTTGAAACTGGAGTAAATGTCTCTTCAGTGTCGATTCCTTCAACCTATGCATATCCTTCACATACCAATATAGATTTGTTCCTTGTAACTTGTCCATATTCATTCAATTTATTTCTGAATACCCACTTTGTACCAATCACATTCTTATTCTTTGGTCTTGGAACCAAATCCCAAGTATCATTCTTCTCTATTTGATCCAATTATTCATCCATGGCCTTATTCCAAAATCCATCCTTGTTGGCCTCTTCAAAACTGTTTGGTTCAATCGTATATGAGAGTGCTAGATGTGTTTGTTCTAGTGAACAAATTCTTCTTCTAGTCTCAAATCCTGCATCTTTGTTTTCAATAATCTGATCTGAAGGATGATTCTTCTGTACTCGTTTGCTAGGTGTCTTTGGAGGCACTTGCTGAAATTGCTCTTATACTTTTTTCTGATCTTGTTCATCTTCCCCTTCTACTTCTACTTCATCTTTTGTTTCTTCTTTGTAAATTTGTTCCATTGATTCATTTTCTTCTTCCTTTAATTCTCGCCTACTTGTTTCATCAATTGTTACATTGATGCTTTCCACAACTTTGTTCAACCTCAGATTGTAACACTTGTATGCTTTCCTTTTACTTGAGTAAACAACAAGTACTCATTTTTCCACATGAGAGTCAAACTTTCCCATTCTGCCATCTTCTCTTTTGATGTAGCATTTGCTTCCAAATACTCTGAAGTGCTTCACATTTTTTGGTCTTCCTTTCCATTGCTCGTAGGGGGTTTTGTCAGTGTTGTTTCTGAGAATTACTCTGTTTTGAATGTGAACTGTTGTATGCACTGCATGTGTCAAAACGATATCTGTCAATTTGGAATCCATTAGCATTGTTCAATCCATTTCTTGTATTGTCTCGTTCTTTCATTCAACAACTCCATTCTCTCGAGGTGTCCTAGCAATGGAGAATTGCATTTTTATTCCATGCCTGCTGCAGTAGTCCATAAATTCCTTTGAAGTGAACTCTCCTCCATTATCATATGTCAAACATTTGATTTTTTATTCCATATCATTTTCAACCATTTCCTTGTAGACCTTGAAGTTTTCAAAAGCTTTTGACTTATTCTTGAGAAAGAAAACTGCGATCATTCTTGTATAATCATCAACTAATAACATAAATTATTTCTCACCTTTTAAACCCTTTGTTTTAGTTGGTCCACCTAGATCAATATGCACAATTTCTAGTGGTGTTGTCGTTGAATATTCCTTTGATTTAAAACTGGTCTTTGTTTGATTTCCTTGTTGACAATGCTTGCATAAAGTGCTGGTCGGCTTCGTGATCTAGGGAATTTCTGTAAATTCTTCCTTTTTGTTGACTTTGACAAGGTTATCAAAGTGTATGTGACCCAATATTCTATGCCATAGCCAACTTTCATCTTCCTTTCCTAGACAACACTTTTCATTTCCAATTTCGCTTAATACATATATGTTGCTTGAAGTTCTTGCAGCTGTTGCAATTCATTTTCATGAACCTTCTTTTCTTATCTTGCACATTTGTGAATCGAAATTAACTTTATGACCTTGGTCAAACATTTGACTCACACTTAGAAGATTATGTTTCATATCATCTACTAGTATTCTACTAGTAGAACATTTTTTTCCTTGGAATTCTTATTTCCAATTCTGAGTGTGCCTTTTCCACTGATTTTAGCTAAATCATCATTTCCAAAGAAGACTGATCCATCTCTTTCCTTTCTTAATGTAAGAAACCTATCTTTTTCACCTATCATTTGTTTTTAACAACCACTGTCAACAAACCAACCACGTTTCTTCTACTTAGCTTGTAGAGCGAGTGTGAATTCTTCATTGCTATACTGATTCTGCTTTCTTATCCATGTTCTCTTCTTAGGTTCATGTCTGTGATTGTTGTTGTTCTGTTGTGTTTCTCTAGGAGGGAATGTCATTTTGCAATATTTGGCCATGTGTCCAAAGTTGTTACACTTGTAGTATTCCACTTAAGTGCTCAATGATTCAAACTTGTTGTAACTTCTTCTCTATATTTCACTAGGCCTTCTTGGATAACCTTATTGTGTATGAATTTCAAAGTTGTTTATGTTCCTTTTGTTAGCTTTGCAATTCATAACTTTATGTCTAAAATTATTGCATGCATAACTTAAACAGGAAAAATATAGTTTGATACCTGAGAATTGAAGATATTCTGAAAGGAGTTTCTCTTCTGAATCCTTCTTCTTCTTGAGGCCTATCTGTTTCTATTGATCGTTGATTCTGAAATCTGAATCTTCTCAGTGGAGGAGTGTCCTTGTAATCTTCCTTATAGGTCTTCCTATCCCCTTTGATTTTTTCTGCATAGCTTTTTGGATATGTTGCTTGTTTTGCTATTTTGGAGNTTATGTTCCTTTTGTTAGCTTTGCAATTCATAACTTTATGTCTAAAATTATTGCATGCATAACTTAAACAGGAAAAATATAGTTTGATACCTGAGAATTGAAGATATTCTGAAAGGAGTTTCTCTTCTGAATCCTTCTTCTTCTTGAGGCCTATCTGTTTCTATCGATCGTTGATTCTGAAATCTGAATCTTCTCAGTGGAGGAGTGTCCTTGTAATCTTCCTTATAGGTCTTCCTATCCCCTTTGATTTTTTCTGCATAGCTTTTTGGATATGTTGCTTGTTTTGCTATTTTGGAGCTTGATCCCTTTTGTATCTAATTGTATCCAAGTCTGAACTTGTTATGATGAGGCTTTTGGCTGCTGATAATGTTATCCAATACTTTTGAGTTGTTATGCATATTTTTCTTTTGAAGATCCTTTCTTAATGTGACAATCTTTGTTTCCAAATTTCCAATTATCATGTCTCTTTATTCTAGCTTCTCTTTGAGTGCTTCTTCAATTGTTTTATCTTCTTCTATTTTAACCTTCAAATTTGTGATCATTTGTTCTAGTTCCCGAGTGTCTTCTTTCTTTTCTAGTTCCGCTTGTAGCTTCTTGTTTTTCTTCTTTTCTCTTCTGATAACTTCTATGCCACACAAAAATTCATCTCCATAGTCAACTTATGTCTCTTCATTTTCTTCTTCAGTGTCTTATTTATCAGAGTCTTCTACTTCCATGAAAAAAACTCTTTTTGTCTCAGTCTCACTAACTTCATCTTCATCTGATAAGGATATGTCTTCTTTGGTGCATAAGATTTTCTTAAAATCTTTCTTTGTGGTTCTTTTGCCTTTATATGTTTGTTTTCTATTTGAGTAATCTTCATCATTCCTCTTGTTTTTCTTATGATGACATTTGTTATCAAAATGACCAATACCATCACAATTAAAACAAATCAATGAAACTTACTCTTATATCTGTCGTTGGTTCCCTTGTTCAATCTTTTGACAAAGTTAGCCATTTCCATTTCTTCATCATCTTTAGAAATGTCACTGTTGCTGCTATGTTTTTTTTCCTTTTTCTTTCCCTTTTGCTTTGACCTTTTGGATGCTTTGAAAGATGCTTCTTTTATTTCTGGATTTTCCTGTTCAGTTATCATTTCATATGCTATGAATATTCCATGTAGTTTATCCATTCTTATTGAGTCTACATTTTATCTTTCTTCTAGTGCTGATATATTAGGATCAAATATCATAGGAAGAGATCGTAGTACCTTTTGAACAATTATAGATTCTTTAATTTCTTCTCCAAATCCTATGATTGCATTTACTATTTCATCAACTCTTAAGAAGTAAGCTGCAATATTTTCATCTTCCTTCATCTTTAGTTGTTTGAATTGACCTCTGTAAGTTTGAAGCTTTGCTTCTTTGACTTTTGAATCTCCTTCATAAATATTTTGAAGCTTGTCCCAAATCTCTTTAGCGTATTTTAAATGTATAAATTTGGTGTATACTGATTCACAAAGACCATTCAGAAGTGCATTTGTGGCTTTGGAATTATTTTGACTGAGTTTTATTGCTCTTTCATTTGTCGATGAAATTGTTGTTTCTTTGTATGTTGAAATTACTAAGACAACTAAGAGGGGGGGGGTGAATTAGTTGTTACTATGCTTAAACAATTGTAAGTCAATTAAACCATTTTTAATCTTTCTCCAAGTGACCATCAATATTATACAACATATGAACATCATAAATAATGAGCATCAGTCACACGTAAGATATACATAGAGACAGATTTTCACGAGGAAACCCATAAAGGGAGAAAAACTCTTCTTCTTTGAAATGATAGGTAGTCTTTTAAGTTTTGTACATCATCTATAGTTGAGCACCAACTCAATGTGAGGCTACTACCTCTGTTTTACAAGCTCTAACTTGTTTGAGATCACCAACTCTCTGGTTTCTCTAGCACCCACTAGAAGGAAGCACCAACTCCCTGAGTGTTCCAGCACCAACTAGATGGAAACACCTACTAGATGGAAGCTACAACTCCTAATATTCAAGAATCAACTTGAATATCAGAGGACCACAATCCTCCCTAGCACCACCCTTCCTCCTTGATTATGAATAAATGATTGACAAACAAACAATACAGGTATTTCAATTCTTACCCCTTCTTCACTGTTCTGCAATTCTTCTCTGGTTCAAAATCTATTCTGCAGTTCTGCTCTGCCTTATGCTATTCTGCTATTCTTCTCTTGCTTCATGCTATTTTTCTACTCTCCTCTTGCTTTTGTCTGTTCGGCGACTGTTACTCATATTTGAGTTTTATCTTATGCTCTTCATTCTTTCATTTTATCCTTCTTACATTTCATCTTATTGTTTATGTTAGAACATCTCAACTTACACAGTCGCTGCATCTCACCTTTTATACTCATCAACCTCATCATTTACACCTTGAATCTCCTTGGGCAAAGACAAAAACTTCTTAGCAACTGTATCACCAACTGATCAAGGACCATGATTCGATTTTCTAACTGAATTGTAACTGAACTTATTAATCATGAAAATAAATGATAACCCTTTGATCATATTCCTTATTAACCTACACCATTGGATTACCAATGATGAATCTTGCACCTACTCCATATGCCCACTAGCTGTGACCACGGGCCTAATCAAAATGCCTTTCACATTTGTCATTTCGGTAATCCAGAGGTGAAGAGTATTGACTCTTCATGTTGCGATCTTCGAAAAGGGGCTTAGCTCCGATAGCTCCTCCCTCTCACGTGACCACTGACAATGACCATAGGTTGCACCAAAAGGTGCTTCACGATTTCACGTTTCATCATTCTTGTCGTGAGTGTCCTTTACACCTCCAACTCCTGATATCCGAAACTCCGAAATGGAATCAGATCAACAGTCCACAATTTTGATGATTCGATGGTCTAGATATTTTTGTGATCTCATATATCGTGATTCTTGTGATGAAGGGTCTCGACACTCCAAGTTGTGATCCCTTAAATGGAGCTTAGTAATTATATTCTTCCCTTAAGCCTTCGATGATGTGACCTTGTCTATGACCATGGGCCAAACCTTATCACGATTTCATATATCACGAGTTGCAAGGTTAGAGCATTTCCTTCCTTTGAATTTCCATTCAGTGAAACGTTAATCCCTCGCCACATGTCCCTCTTGGATCAACGATCAAGATATTATCGCAATTTTGAAACTTCACAGGCCTTCGTCATTCCTGATCAACGGTCCACGATCTCCCTTTGATCAATGACTCATATTAAGTCGTGGTTTCGCATTTCACAATTTCATAGGATAGAGCACCTCCTTTCTTTGACTTTCCAGTCAACAAAATTCCAATCACTCGTCATGTGCCCTCTGCATCCAACATTCCACAACATACCTTGATCCAAAGGTCTAGATCAATTCTCAAGATTTCTCATATCGCAAGTTCCCACACCATGTTCCATTGACTCCTCCAATGTGCAGGTCAGCGAAATTCTAGTCACTTGCCACATGTCCTTCTTGAAGATGGACGATCCTCCTGCTTTCGAGATTTTGTGGGCTCGCTTCATCTTGCACGTAAAGACCATTCTCCTTATTATGGATCCAACAATGGTCGGTCTTTGAGCTCAGATTTGACACCTGAGATCTATTTTCTTCTATTGTGCGCTCCTCTTATCTGAATTTAGATCTGACGGTCATCGAAAATTCTGAATGGGATCCAATGATCATTGTTTCTCTTCACTGCTGATATTTCCATTGTCATGCCATTATCACTGTGCTATTGATCGTGTTGATTTTTTCCATCAATGACATCACCATCAATGACAAACAAGCATACTTTGCCTCTGTCTGAAAACATACCAAAAATATCCCCCTTTGGCATTGACGGCAATGCCTTGAAAAACATGCAACTATACCACTGTAGCTTCCTTGAAATTACTACACTTTCTCCCCCTTTGACATCAATGTCAAAGAAGAAGCACGCTCCCCTTGAGTTGTTGTGATACATACTCCCCATGTCAACTATGAGCATCTTAGAAATACAATAGATATTCAATAAGTACTCCCCCTGACCAGGTGAGCAGATTAGACGAAAGAAGTTATAACCCCCAACTTTTGATGAAGATATCCAAAAGGNCCAAAAATATCCCCCTTTGGCATTGACGACAATGCCTTGAAAAACATGCAACTATACCACTGTAGCTTCCTTGAAATTACTACACTTTCTCCCCCTTTGACATCAATGTCAAAGAAGAATCACGCTCCCCTTGAGTTGTTGTGATACATACTCCCCATGTCAACTATGAGCATCTTAGAAATACAATAGATATTCAATAAGTACTCCCCCTGACCAGGTGAGCAGATTAGACGAAAGAAGTTATAACCCCCAACTTTTGATGAAGATATCCAAAAGGGGTCACTGCTAACGGTTTAGTAAAGATATCATCTATCTGTTCTGTGGAAGGAATATAATTTAGTTGAACGAATCTGTTTGTAACTTGTTCTCTGAGAAAATGGTATTTTATTGGGATATGCTTAGTGTTGGAGTGAAGAAAAGGATTCTTGGAGACACTAATGGCACTGGTGTTATCACAGTGAATTTTAATCAGAACAGTATAGTTTACCTTCAAATCTGCAAGAGTTTGAATCATCCACAAAATCTGAGTGCAACAAGTATCAACAACAATGTATTCTGCTTCTGTAGTTGATAAGGAAATAAATCCCTTCTTCTTACTAATCCATGGTACTAATGAGTCACCCAGGAAGAAGGCACCTCCACTGGTGCTCTTTCTTTCATCCACACAATTTGCCCAATCTGCCTCTGAATAAGCAGTGAGCTGGAAATTTTGATTTCTGGGATACCACGGACCATAAGTCATTGTTCCCTTCAAGTATTTGAATATCCTTGTGACAACTGCCAAGTGACTTTGTTTAGGAGTTGACTGATAATGACCTACCATTCCAACAACTTGCATTATATCAGGATGAGATGTTGTGATGTACAGAAGACTGCCTATCATTGATCGGTATGTCATTTGATCAACATTGGATGAAATGTCATCTTTACTGATCTTGCAACCAACCACCATAGGTATAGGAGAATAATCTTCCATCTAAAATTTCTTCAACAACTCTTTCAAATATTTTTCTTGAGAGACAAAAATTCTTGCAGAACTCTGTTTTACTTGTAAGCCAATAAAATATGACAATATCATGGACATCTCAAACTCTATTTTCATAGAGTTAGAAAACCACTGAACCTAGGAGTCATTATTACAACCAAAAATATTGTCATCTACATAAATCAAAACAACTAGTAAATCATCACCTTCAGTTTTTATGTAGAGATACTATCAACATTACCTTTCTTGAATCCTTTGTCTTGTAAAAATTTGTCAAGTCTATAATCCCAAGCTCGTGGTGCTTGTTTCAGTCCATATACATCCTTCTTCAGCTTGCAGACATAATCAGGGTTATATGTCAATGAGAATTCTTCAGGTTGCTCCATATATACTTCTTCCTCTAGATCTCCATTAAGAAATGTTGATTTAACATCCATATGATACACTTTAAAGTTCTTATGACATGAATATGAAAGAAACATTATGATGGATTCCAATCCTACCACTGGTGCAAAAGTTTCATCAAAGTCCTGACCTTCAACTTCTGCATACCCTTTACAGACCAATTTGGCTTTATTTCTTACAACTTGTCCTTTTTCATTCATTTTATTTTTGAACACCCACTTGGAGCTTACTACATTCTTGTCTTCAGATCTAGGAACAAGATCCCAAGTATTTTTCTTCTCAATATGATCAAGATCTTCTTTCATAGCTCTAATCCAATCATCATGTTGGTTGGCTTCATCAAAATTTTTAGGTTCAGTCATAGATAAAAGGGCGACATGAGATTTTTCTGAGTCTTTAATCAATTTCCTTCTTGTCTGAACTCCTTTATTTATATCTCCAATTATCTGATTTTCAGGATGATTCTTTCTAATAGTTCTAAGAGGTGAGTTTGTTTCTTTCTATTGATTTATGTCAACCTGAGTATTTGTATCTTCATCTGATTCAGACTCTTCTCTTTATGATCCTTGGACCTGTTCTTCTTCATATTCAACTATATCTTTTGTGCTTGGTTCATCACTGCTTACATTTCTGACTGAGATTTCTTCATCAAATTTTATGTCTACACAATCAACTATTTTATGCAACCTCTTATTGTAACATCTGTACCCTTTGTTGTTTGTAGCATAATCCAAGAATATACCTTCATCAACCCTGTCATCATATTTGCCAATATTTTCATCATTATTCTTAATATAACATTTACTCCCAAAGAATTTAAAATGCTTTATTGAAGAAGGTCTTCCAAACCATAGTTCATAAGGAGTCTTGTCACTGTGTGGTCTAATATTTTCTTTGTTAAGGACATGAATAGCTGGATGAATTGCTTCCACCCAATATGTATGAGGTATGTTCCTTTCATTCATCATTGATCTTGTCATTTGTTGTATTGATCTATTATGCCTCTCAACAACTCCATTTTGTTGTGGAGTCCTTGGAATTGTGTACTCTCTTCTGATTCCATGTATATCATAGAACTCTTTGAAGTTCCATGAGCTAAACTCTCCTCTATCAGATCTTACTGCCTTCAATATTTTTCCTGTTTGATTCTCAGTTAGAGCCTTAAACACTTTGAATTTTTCAAATGCTTCAGATTTTTCCTCCAAAAAGGCAACCCATGTTAGTTTAGAATAATCATCAATAATCAACATAAAATAATTTTCTTTTCATGTACCTTCTTTCCTTGATGGACCACATAAATTCATATGTACTAACTGGAGATGTTTTTCTATTGAAGGAAATTTTTTAGATTTGAACTGTGTCCGAGTAAGCTTTCCTATCCGGCATGGTTTACTAACATAATCATATGGCTTTGATATCTTTGGAAGATCCTTTACTACCCCACTATTTTTGAGCTTGATTATATGATCAAAATTTAAGTGTCCAAGTGTCCTATGCAATAGCCAACTTTCATCATACTTTCTTAAGTGGCATTCTTCTTTTTCTTATTTTAACACATAGACATTATTTTATGTTCTTATCCCTTTTGCAACTAGCTGTCCTGAATTCACAGATTTTATTCTACCATCTTTAGAAGTAAAAACGACTTCACATCCTTGGTCATAGACTTGTCTGACACTAACCAGATTATGTTTCAGACCTTCTACGAACAACACGTCTTAAGCTTTCCCTTTTCCATTAATCAAACTTACCATTCCTTTACCTTTTATTTTTCCTGGTGCATCATTTCCAAAAGTTACATTCCCTGATTTGCTTTCACTTAGAGTTAGAAATTTACTTTTGTCTCCAGTCATATGTTTGGAACATCCACTGTTAATATACCAGGGATTCTTTTGTTTTTGGGCTGATAACACTAGTCTACACTTGTCATCTTCTTTCTTCTTCCAAATCTTGAAATTTTTAGCAGTAGGATTCGAATCTGGCTTAAAATTCCTTAAGCGATAATCTGCAGCTTTATGTCTATAGTTATGACAGATGTAACATTCTATTTCACTGAATAATATATCATAATGATTGTTATGCTCATAACTGTTGTTATGTTTCACCTGCGTCCTTCCTCCATTCATGACATGATTTATAGTATGTGGTCGTTTGTTTCTTGGTTGTCTCAATTTTTGTTGTGGCAGATAATTATTCCTTGAGTATCTTGATTTCAAATATCTAGATCTTAAAGAATATTTTACAGCTTTGTGACCAAAGTTAGAACAGAAAAAACAATAACCATAGAAAAAACCTTTATACCTGAAAAAAGGTTGTAGTCGATTTCTTCCATGCTGATGATTTCTTTGATCAACAGATTCAGTTCTGGTACTTTTTCTTTCATTCCTTCTTGATGGCTTATTTTGTTTCTTTATTTTTGTAGAGTGGTTGTTTTCAATGATTGTAGATTTGACAAACTTGATGGGTTCTGTATTACTTGGATGATCACTATTTGATCCTTCTTCATAGCCCAAGCCAACTTTCAAATTTGGATTCCTTTGTTGATTTAGAATGGAAGTTAATTCTTCTGAGGCTTTGATACTTGGCATATTTTGGTGATACAATGCCTTAAACTTCTCCATTTCTTTTTTGGTTCTTACTATTTCTTCTTCTAAGGCTTCACACTTCGCTTTATTCTCTAACAATTGTTGTTTTAGTATGTCTTCTATTTTCTTTCCCTCTTCTAACTCCACTTTTACTAGAGAAAAGTTTTCATCAGGTTTTTCACCATTCATGTTAAACTACATCAACAATTGTTTTTGTTTTCTCTTCTTACCTCTACGTCTGTCAATTTCTTCCAAAGCACCGATTAATTCACCTTTCATATCCACCACAGTTTCTTCATCATCCATTTCACCTCCTGTGTGTTCATCATCAAGATATCCCATAGCCATAAGCATAAAATCATTCACTTTTTTTTAACATGATGAATCACTATCTCTCTCTTCTAAGGAATTTTCATTATTTTCACACAAACTTTTCTTTTTACTATATTGCTTGAATTTGTACTTCTTTTCATCATCAGAGTTCTGGTCCTTTTTTTGGTGGGGACACTTAGATGCAAAGTGACCTATCTTACCACAGTTAAAGCATTTGAAGGGAAGCTTGCCTTGATATTTTCTTGATCATTTCTTTAATCTTCTCACAAATTTTTCCTCAATATGATCTAAATCTGAATCAATATTCTTGTCTTCTTTAAAAGATGCTTCTCTAGTAATGAATTTATCTTTGTTGATTCTCATTTCATATGCAGTTAGTTTTCCTAGGAGTTGATCAATGGACAAAGTTTTAAGATCATTTAGTTCTTCTATTGCAAAAACTTTTGGATTAAATTTATCAAGCATAGATCTTAAAATCTTCTGAACTAAGAATGATTCTTCAAACTTTTCACCAAGACCCTTCATGGCATTCACAAGTTCTTCAACTCTTAAAATATACTAGCTAACTGTTTCATCTTAATTCATATTTAGCTGTTCAAATTTCAATCTATATGTTTGAAGTTTGGCATCTTTTACTTTCTCATTTCCTTCATAACTATTAATATGTTTATCCCACATTTCTTTGGCAGTTTGAAGATGCATCACCTTTACAAACTTAGCTTCTACAAGTCCATTCAAGATAGAATTCATTCCCTTAGCATTAAAGATAAACTCTAACTTATAACCCTTGGAGGCTAGCACAACAGGCTTTATGCATCCAGTCTCTACTACATCCCAAACATCAGCACCTAAGGCCATTATATATGTTCTCATTCTAACCTTCCAAAAAGAAAAATTTGTTCCATCAAACAGAGGAGGCTTAGTGGCTGAAGTCCCTTCATAACTTGTCATATTTAAGCTTACATATCTATCTTTAGATAAAAGGAACCTGCTCTGATACCAATTGTTGAAATTACTAAGACAACTGAGAGGGGGGGTGAATCAGTTGTTACTGTGCTTAAACAATTTTAAGTCAATTAAACCATTTTTAATCTTTCTCCAAGTGACCATCAATATTATACAACATATGAACATCATAAATAATGAGCATCAGTCACACATAAGATATACACAGAGAAATATTTTTATGAGGAAACCCATAAAGGGAGAAAACCTCTTCTTCTTCGAAATGATAGGCAGTCTTTTAAGTTTTGTACATCATCTATAGTTGAGCACCAGCTCAATGTGAGGCTACTACCTCTGTTTTATAGGCTCCAACTTGTTTGAGAGCACCAACTCTCTGGTTTCTCTAGCACCCACTCTAAGGAAGCACTAACTCCTTGAGTGTTCTAGCACCAACTGGATGGAAGCACCTACTTCCACTTATACAAGCACCAACTTGCATACAGAAAACTCTGTGTTTTCCCAAGCACCACCCTGCCACCCTTTTTTCTAGACACAAATAGATGGAATCTACAACTCCCAATACTCAAGCATCAACTTGAATATTAGAGGACCACAGTCCTCCCTAACACCACCCTTCCTCCCTGATTATGAATAAATGATTGAAAAACAAACAATATAGGTATTTGAAATCTTACCCCTTCTTCACTGTTCTGCAATTCTTCTCTGGTTCAAAAATTGTTCTGCATTTTTTCTCTACCTCACGTTATTCTACTATTCTTCTCTTGCTTCATGCTATTCTCCTACTCTCCTCTTGCTTCTGTCTGTTCGACAACTATTACTTATCTCTGAGTTTTATCTTATGCTCTACATTCTTTCATTTTATCCTTCTTACAGTTCTTCTCATTGTTTCTGTTAGAACAACTCAACTTACACAGTTGCTACATCTTGCCTTTTATACTCATCAGCCTCATCAGTTACACCTTGAATGTCCTTGGGCAAAGACAAAAAATTCTTAGCAACTGTATCACCAACCGAACAAGAACCATGATTTGATTTTCTAACTGAATTGTAACTAAACTTATTAAACATAAAAATAAACGATGACCCTTCGATCATATTCCTGATTAGTCTGCACCATTGGATTACCAATGATGGATCTCGCACCTACTCCATATGCCCACTAGCTGTGACCACGGGCCTAATCAGAATGCCTTTCACATTTCACATTTCACATTTCAACAATCCAGAGGTGAAGAGTCTTGACTCTTCATGTTGCGATCTTCGAAAAGGGGCTTATCTCCGCTAGCTCCTCCCTCTCACATGACCACCGATAGTGACCATAGGCTACACCAAAAGGTGCTTCACAATTTCACGTTTCAACATTCTTGTCGTGAGTGTCCTTGACACCTCCAACTCCCGGTATCCAAAATTCCGAAATGGAGTCATATCAATGGTCCACAATCTTGATGATTCGACGATCTAGATCTTTTCTCGATCTCGCATATCACGATTCCTATGATGAAGGGTCTCGACACTCCAAGTTGCGATACCCGAAATGGAGCTTAGAAATTAGCTCCTTCCCTTAATCCTTCGACGATGTGACCTTGTCTATGACCACGGGTCAGACCTTATCACAATTTCTCATATCGTGAGTTGCAAGGTTAGAGCATTTCCTTACTTTGACTTTCCAGTCAGCGAAACGTTAATCCATCACCACATGTACCTCTTGGATCAATGGTCAAGGTCTTATCGCAATTTCGCAACTTCACAGGCCTTCGTCATTCCTGATCAATGGTCCACGATCTCCCTTTGATCAATGACTCAGATTAAGTCATGGTTTCGCATTTCATTATTTCATAGGATAGAGCACCTCCTTTGTTTGNAAACGTTAATCCATCACCACATGTACCTCTTGGATCAATGGTCAAGGTCTTATCGCAATTTCGCAACTTCACAGGCCTTCGTCATTCCTGATCAATGGTCCACGATCTCCCTTTGATCAACGACTCAGATTAAGTCATGGTTTCGCATTTCATTATTTCATAGGATAGAGCACCTCCTTTGTTTGAATTTCCAGACAACAAAATTCCAATCACTCACCATGTGCCCTCTTCATCCAACATTCCAAAACATACCTCGATCCAAAGGTTCAGATCAATTCTCTGGATTTCGCATATTGCAAGTTCCCACACCATGTTTCGTTGACTCCTCTAATGTGCAGGTCAGTGAAATTCTAGTCGCTTGCCATGTGTCCTTCTTGAAGATGGACAGTCCTCCTTCTTTTGGGATTTTTTAGGCCCGCTTCATCTTGCACGTAAATACCGTGCTCCTTCTTATGGATCCAATGACGGTCAATCTTTGGGCACAAATATGACACCTGAGATCTATTTTCTTCTGTTGTGTGCTCCTCCTATATGAATTCAGATCTGACGGTCATCAGGAATTTTGAATGGGATCCAATGATCATTGTTGCTCTTCACTGTTGATCTTGCCATTATCGTTGTCCTACTGATCGTGCTAATCTTCGCCATAAATGACAAACACACATACTCTGCCTCTGTCTGAAAACATGCCAACATTGTATCCATCTACAAATGATTGCCAAATATCAAATCCTTGTGCCTGTATATATGTTTTCATCCTTTTTCTCCAAAATTCATACTTCTTTCCATCAAATTGTGGTATTCCATTTTTATACATGTTTTTTCTATCCATGATCTACCTTTCATTTGTTAAACTGATTTCTGAAGGAACCCGCTCTGATACCAATTATGGGATTATTGAGAGGGGGGGTGAATCAATAATAGAGCAATATAATCCTTTTCTAACCACAAAATTCAATTGTTATATCAATGTCGCATTATCATCCAATAGTTGAATGAAAAATAAACAATGAACAAATGAGCAATGATACACATACACAGTACACACGTGTTTTTAAGTGAAAAAACAAAGCGAGATAAAACCACATAATGCTTTTTCTTATATGTATTTAAGAATTACATTCATTGGAAGCACCAACTTCCTTTGTTTTCTAGCTGTAACTGGAAGGAGGCTCCAACCCCCTAGTTTCTTAGGCTACAACCTGAGGGAAGCTCCAACTCCCCAATTCTCTTGCTACAACCAGAAGGAGGCTACAACCCCCTATGTTCTCCGACTACTACCGGAAGGTGGCTACAACCACCTATCCTTTCCATGTCTAGCCACCCTCAAATATAAGTAGAATGATGGAACCACTATCACACTATCACTGTGAGATATATCACTGTAAATTTGTACCAATCAACCTACACCAAACAACCTGTAACAACCTGTACGAAACAACCTGTAATCTAGCAATACATCATGTTATCCATAACCAAATACCATAAACCCTTACATCAAATCATGTGCCATAACCTCACTTTTATGTAGCCTCAAGGATGTATCATTCATAATCCAATCATATACCTATACCACTAATAAGTGTCTCTCACAATGAACCACAAGATATGCCAATAAATCAAACTAAGTGCACTAACAATATACTTCAATAGATCTGTCTCAAAACCATTCTACAACAAGCCCTGAACTTCCAAGAGGGAATCCAACAGATTTACAAGGAAAACCCTCAACTAGATTCATAAGTTCAACACTACACATATGAAAACCATACCTTTTTCTTCTTGTAGCGTTTTGCTGCCGCGATTTTTCTACCACACATTTTTTGTCGTGGTTTTTTTTCCACGATTTTCCTGCCACACTTTTTCTACCGTGGTTTTTCTACTGCACTTTTCCTGCCACGATTTTCCTATTGCACTTTTCTTGCTACGATTTTTATACCACACTTTTTATGCGGTAGTTTTTCTACCACACTTTTCCTGCCGCGATTTTTATGCTATGGTTTTTCTGCTGCACTTTTTGTTTTCCACAATTTTCATGCCGCACTTTTCTTGTCACAGTTTTTCTACCACACTTTTCTCTATCAATAATACCTACCCAAATAACCTTTCACAAAATAGATATTCAATGATATTCAATAGGTGATTAAATGAGAGACCTTTGCCTCTTATTTCTACTTTCATGTATCTTTCTCAAGGGGTTACCTTCTAATCATCTTAACCCACTTTCCTTATTTTAGGGTTAACCCACTTATAACCACTTGTCCACTTAACTTACCGCTTTCCATAATTAGTAAGTTCTACATTAACTTTATTATTTAAATAATTTCTTTTTCATCATCTTTGACTTATAGTACACTCATCACTTCACTTTATTATTTAGATACCTTTTTCTTTTGAAACACTTTGACTACTTTGACCTTTTTGGGCTTCTAGATGACTCATGAGGGTTCTCCAATTTTACATGGCCATAACTCTCTAACCGTGAGGAGTTATGTGACATTCCACATACCACCGGAAATGGAATGAAATGTACTATCCATCTAGAATAGTTTTACTTGCAAATATTCAAAAATCATACCATTATCCATCAAACAAACTTGGGTCCATTACCCAAACCTTTGTGCTACGAGAATTCGCTTCTATAATTTCTTCCAAGGTTGACATCAATGACAACCAACCCAATTAATCAACAACTACTACTTCCACATTACGAATTCAACCTATTTTTCCTTCATGATTTTTTCGTACTTTCTTGATCCATTCACCCCTAACCCATATTATAAATTCACTCAGCTCATTTGCATGCAGAGTTACCTCACTATTGTTTTCCCTCAAATAAATTTGATGGTGAAAACCTTTCCCAGGTTCCATCAGACCTTGGAGTGCTTGAAAACCAACTTGTTGTTGGAAATTCCTTGGGCATAATAAATTATGATTGTGAAAATCCCTTTGGGAACAATTAGACAAATCTTGTTTGAAAACCATATTGTTGGCATACAAGATTTTCAAATAATAAAAGTCAAAACCAAAAATTCCATCCAAATTTCATTTCTCTTCAAATATTTACAAACTTTCAACACCATCAAAAAGACTATTTTAGATCTCAGTCTACATGATTACATGTTTCAAGATTATATATTTCAGCTTACAACAAGCTACAAGTACCACATGATTGAGGTTCTACATTGTTCTTTCTCATCCAGTTCATTTCAGATCACCATCATGGACCAACTCATCTCTCTCGCCTCTCAATATGTCATATACTTGTTGCATACCTCATGGACCTCTCATTTAGGTGCAGGTATGTTTGTTTTCTAATATTTAATCAATAATTCATTAAATGCTAAAATAAGTGTACTTGGAAAATTCCTTATGCCTCTTATGATTCCTTTTGTTTCTCTCATTTTCCCTTCCCTATTTGTCACATTTTTCAAGGACAAAAACAACCTTTAGTTGGGGGGGGGAGGTTATTCATATATTTTTAAAGAAAAAAACCATATGATGCCTTGAATCCTTGAATATATTTTTTTTTGAAAAATGTTGCTATGCATGTCTCTTCCACACATATAACATCTGCAATTTCTAGAAAACAACAATAGTTATAGGAATTCAAAATTTCGTAATTATCATTGGGTTGCATAATAGCACAATTGAGAATCAAAATACTGTAGTTGGAGGATGATTTAGATACTATGGAGATGATTCAAAATATGTCAATTGTTTATAAGGTAAAGTGTTGATATCGTAAAAAGGTGGTCAAAGTACAAATATGTTTTAAAATTGTTGACAATTCCCTATTACAGGAAATAAAAATTCGGTAATCGATCATTGGTTTGCCTATCAACACTCCTTCAAATTCAAAGCTTCCACCTGGAGGTTGTTCAAAAATTTCATGACATCGTTTGGATCCTATTACATATCTATAAAACATAAACAATATGCTCAAAGGAACATAGTCAAACCAAACAATTGATGCAACCATAAAATAAATTATTGCAATCTATGATAGCTTGAGAAGGAATTGAACATGGCCAATTGTATATTGCAATTTGGAGATATTTATGATAGTTTTTGGGTGACAATATGATGATACTTGATTTCATTATGGAAATAAACAAATATAACATATTTGAGTTCCATGTGACTAGTTTTTTTGATGGTCTTTTCTTACTAATTAACAAGACCAAGAACTTTATCCTCAAACCTTTCCTTGCTCTATATATATGCTGAAGAAGAATCCAATTTTTCTTCTTTGGACTCACATGAGAATTATATTAGAAGGTGTTTCCTATAGATAGTGGCTTGGGTGGAGGGACCTGAAGTCTAGTTCCATAGCAGTGTTGTAGCAGGTGCAGGTGGTGACTACCTTTATCTCATTGTTTAATAATAATGATACCTCTTTCCCATAAATTAGTTGTGTTTTAATGCGTGATTATTATATTTAAATGTCTAAATTATTAGAACAATAATCGATGCAATTTCTTTACTTTCAATCAAGTTTATTAGAGTTAGTTATTATATAAATACCCCTATTTGCAATTCTCTACTTGATTTTTTTGTAGGTGATCAAAGGGACAATTTGGAAGGAGCATGATAGGATTTCAACCACATGATCTTCATCAAACATAGGAAACCTAATATGTTTATTTCTTCATTACTACTACTAGTTAGTTAATAAAGTTAGTTAGAAAATCTTTTGACTGCAATTTTTGGATTAGGTTTATTCTCTAAAGGTCCTTGCTTTGTTGCAGATTTAACCCATACACATAAGGGAATTTCCATGTAACACTTATTTACATGATGATTTGATTCAATATATAATGACCTTTTTTGTATCCACCTTGCTCTTGGTATTTGTTGAGAGACATGATTGGAATAAATCACATTGCAAAGAGAAATCAATTTCAATTTATCCACTAAATTTTTTGTTTCTTCTTTGGGAATGAGTGAGGAATGTTATGAGATACTAAAAAATTCCTCAAGACTTTATACAATCTTCAACTAGTCCCCAAATGTCTCTTCCCACTACCAACCAACATGCCTGGAAGATGCATGTTGTAAATTTTTCAAGTGTAGGGGATTTCCTAGATTACATCTCCATAATCCTACCTTACTTTCTCAAATTATATTTCTCTCATTAATCTTACATTTTTATCCATTGCAACTAGTGGGGGAATACAATGTGTTATAGATTAAGTTAATCTATGTGGCTTTGTTAAGTCAATTAATGAAATAAATTTATTGTTATATTTTAAATTTTTTCAAAAATAATGTTTTTAGATTAAATATTTGTTGAATATATAGTTAGGCCCAAAATTCTATAAGGTGGACATAGTCTCAAATTAAATACATTAGAAATTAAGATTAGTAATTGAGAAATCAATTTGAATATATTTTCAACATTATTTTCATTGGTTAATTGTATAAATTAGAGTTAAAAAATATTTTTAATATAATGATGAGGATTATGATGATTAACATCCATTCATACAAAAATTGGTTTATTATACCTTAAGAAGGTAAGTGATTACTTAGATATTTATAATTTTATTCATGTTCTTTAAAAGCATTTCAAGATCACCATGATTTTGTTTAGTTAGAAGGTTAGAAAGGTTGGTATTATGAAAAATATTTCAAAAATGAGATCTGATCTGGGCATACGCCAAACATTCTAAGAGAAAGTTATTTTCATCTTCAAACCTCTTAGTGTCACAAAGATGATAAATTCTTTCATCCTAGGGCATTTTGGGAATTTTCCAATGCCTAGTTTCACTATGTGGCTCATGATAATTTGTTCATATTTTAACAGTGTTGATTTTCTTCTTTACACTAGATAGAATAGAGAGATACTTTTGATCTTATATATTAGGGTTAATCGCCTTCCTACAGTTTCTTAGTTTTCTTTTACCCTTTAATTCTTTATCACATAACTATTTATCCTTAAATTTATATGTAATATTATTTTTAAAATTATCCTCATTCTACAAAATGATCTCTTCATTTATTCATCAATGATTTAACCAAGACTAGGCATCTTTATGTCATCCTCGCTTGAGCCTAAGGTGTTTTTTTCTAGAGTTTGAAGTGATTTTGGAGAGTCTCTTTTATTCCATGTTATTTAACATGTTCTTATACATTAGGTATAAGATGGTCATAATTGTTCTATGAATGAGGGAAATGATCTCTTTTATGAGGATGATGGGATATGGTGTATTGTATTTAATTTTGATATTATAAGTTATAACATTCTTCTAGATCTACTATATCTCTCTCCATGATTCTCTAGAGATACTACATCCCCAAACTTCACATCCATAAAAAATAAATAGAGTAACGAGAGTCTCAAACAAGATTTTTTCTTGTCCCACATGTAAAGTTTCGTTGATTTAAAATTGTTTTCAAGCCCATAGTAATTTTTCCACCCTCCATTTATCCTTTTTTCAATTTTATAGTTCCAATTGAGATTTAGTTGAATACCAATTCTGACATTTGCATGATGGAACTTCCTCCAAGTTTTTGTCAGTGTTAAAAGTCATACTCATACTAGAGAAAAAATCTTTGAGAATTCTTAGTTGCTTGCCAAGATAATAGGGAATCCCTTCTATAATAACAATATCATCAATGTAAATAAGAAGAATGATGACTATACCAATGAGAATTGGTCCAACACAACCGTCTTCTTCCAAACAATTTTCTAACTTGTCAATGTATATGCAAAAAAGGATAGAGGACAAGGGGAATCCTTGCTTGACTCCTATATTACATTTAATATCTTTCAACCATCCCTCAATGCTACTAAAATTGGTAACAATTTTCTCATACAACCCTACCATGGTAGTCCTCAACTCAAAAGGGTCTTTGATCTCTTCCAACCTATTCCAAAGTTTCATCCTCGATATTGTGTCGAAATATTTTCTAATGTCAATGAAACAACAAAGGATATTGGTTTTATTATTGTGACACTCCTATGTAATCATATTAAGTGAAACAAGGTGTTCCAAAATTGAATGATATCTCCTAAATCCCACCTAAACTTTATCTCTTTTTCCATGACGTTGTAGCCATATGATAATATTATTTTCCAAAATAATCCCATATAGATTGGCTAAAGTGAGGCTAATCATAATGGTACTATAATTAGAGGGATTGTTTTATACCTACATATAAAAATATGAACAATGATGCCTTTTTTCCAAGGTTTAGGGAATCCATTCTTGACTACTAAATTGAATTTCTTGTGTATTTGACAGATGAGGATATGCCCTCCATTTTTTAATATTTTATCTTGGTAGCCTTTGATGTCCTTAGCGTTCCATTTTTCTATCCACTAAACCCCAAATTCTATATATTATAAAGAAAAAAAATCCATCCTTTGTAGAAACATTTGGAAGAGTGTTTATGGCAATCAATGATTCATAATGATTTTGAGGTAGGAAATCATTCCTTCAATGAAATCAAATTATTTTAATTTGTTTTAGAAGTTAGATTTTTCCTCGAGATTTTTTTATGAACTGGCTTAGATAGGTGCAAAAGCTACTCTTACTTCTATTTATATGGTACATTTTCTTCCTTTCAATTAGGGATTTGTACATATTTATCTTATCTAAATTTAAAGACTCATTAGAATCATCCCTAATGGAGTTTCTAGAAATTTTACACTCGTTATCATACCAAGGGTTTGTTGTTCTATTTTTATTTTTACACAAAAACTCAATAGAGAACTTGTTAATGGAAATAAAAAGGGTTGTTGTGAAGTTATGATATAGTTCTTCAATATTGTCCTTATAGGATAGGATATTTAATTCACTATTTAAGTGCTTTAAGAAAATATTAGCTTTACTTTTATCAAGAGGTAGGTGCCTTTGGTTATCATAATTTTACTCAATAGGTATTTTGTGAGAATGGAAAATTTTAGAGTTAGGGTTAAGGGTCTATGATCAGAGTCAAGTTCATGGTCATTTAAAAGGTCAATATTTACTATTTGGCTGTAAACGAGAATATCAAATATCACATAATCCACAACACTACTACCTATACCAATAATATAAATCATCCAATTGGATTTTGGCCACTTCATTATGCTATTAAAAATTATTAGGTCTTGATAACTACAAAGCTTGATTGGCTTGGTACCAAGAAAATTCTTTCTTAGGTCTTCAGAGTTTGTTTTGTATCTATTATCTTAAACCAGGTCCTCATTTAGACACAAAGGATTGGGGTTAGAATTATTTCTTAAAAGAATAACTTGATTAGTTTCAATTCTAGCATTAAAGTGTTGGGAATATAACTGAGTGGGGGTGAATCATTTATGTATATAAGCTTGAAAATTTTCTTGTTATTTTCTGATTCCTTTTAGATTATTATTTAATGTGTTGTTGATAAATTATCATGCATAGATATACAATATTTGATCAATCACACATGATACATAGAGACATTGATTTTCATGAGGAAACCCATAAGGGTGAAAACCTCTTCTTCTTAGGATGTCAATCAAGCTCCAACTTTCATGTAAATCACTGTCTTTGAGCTCCAACTCAAATATGAGGCTACAACCTCTGATAGCAAGCTACAAATTGCAGAGAGCACTAACTCTCATATTTCTCTATAACCAACTAGATGGAAGCACCAACTCCCATAATATCTTCTAGAACCAACTAGAATTTAGAGGACTGCAATCCTCCCTAGCACCACCCTACCACCCTGATTGAATCTTACAAAAATTTACTTACTTGATTTTTCTATGATATGGTCTATTACATATCCATGTCTCCTCTACCTTCTTCAGCTTCTATACTATGTTCTTCTTCTTCATCGTTCAACTTCTATGCTCTGCTCTTTTTCCTCCTGCGCTTAACACTGCCTATTGTTCAGTTTCTCTTTTGTCTTTTATGCTATGTGTTGCCTATGCATCCTCTTCACTGCACCACGTATCTCCCCTTCAGATTATGCACTGCATCTCATCCTACCCACATTCATCACACTATGAGAGATACACTGTCTCTTCTCTATTCTTCATGTCTTTCACATGTCTAGTCATCTCCCTGATCATCATACAAACTCTTCATCTTCTCTGGCCGTTATTCAAGGTTCTCTGGATTCTCTGGCAGTTATCCTGAGAATATTTTTCTTCTCTATCAGTTGAAATTATTTACCTTCGCTAACAGTTACATCCAGTCATTTTTTTGGCTTCTTTGGCTTCTACGTCCCTTCCTTCATGTGACCTCTAGCGGTGACCATACACTTATTCAAAATGCACTTCACATTATTGGTCTAGCGAGCACTAGCTCCCTATTTTCTGATATGACCTTGGGCTATTAACTTCACATGACCACGTGATTGCGGGCATGAGCTCTCTTCTCGTTAGCCCCCTGTTGCATGTGACCTCTGGCTATGTCCTTCTGTAAGAGAATGATTGCGGGCACGTCCAATAGTGGTTTGGGATAAACCACTTTTCTCCCCGTAATCTACCCCCAACTTTGACGTAGCCTTTCTCTGATATCGTGGTTTCAATTGCGGCTTGCCCTCAGAAAATCAGCTTTCGAGCAACTTTTGATCTCACAATCAGGTGTGATCGTCGATCTCAAGGTCTCTGGTAGATTCCCTCGATCAATGGATCCGATATATTGTCTTTTTCTTTCTTATTTCCTCCATCCACGCGCGATCCTTAGTCTCATCGACCAAGTGACATATGGCCCTCCAAACCAACAGATGAGATTGATTTTGCCTTTCGGGCTTCAGGAGTCTTGATTCTCAAACTCCTCTTGCTCTCGGATCATTTCACCCGAATTCCATGATCTAACGACGCCTGGTCTTCTCAAAACAATGGTCACAATCCCTTCAGGTATTCAGGGTTCAGAAATCTCAACTTTCTAACCTTTCAACCTTCCTTTGCTTTTTCCTGGAGTTGACAATCCACTGATGTGTGTCCCTTTTGGTTCAATGGTCACAATCCTTTCACATCTCCGGACTTAGAAATTATCAAGTCTCAACTGGAAATCCTCTAAGTGAGATTTCTCTAAAATCTCAGATCAACTGACACATACTCCCCTTGACGATCAATAGTCGATATTTATCTTAGACGATTTTCACATTCTCCCTATCCACAAACTTTCAAAGTTGTGGATCTCACACCACATGTCCTCCTCGACGATGGAAAACCCTAAACCACTTTGGGACTTCGAAACTTCAGGAAACTGCTAGTGGTAAAGTTCCCAAAGTAAAATTCCCAGAGTGATGTCACTTACTTACGTCACTTGATGATGTGTCATGAGCCTAGTAGCTTCCACGTGTCACTCAGATTTGTTATTTGCACGTACCTGAAATGCCAAATCAACTTGACACTTGTCATTGTTTGATTGCACCACATGTCCTTGCTGACGTGGATCCTCATTTACTTTGGGACTTCCGGTATTTTGACTTTTCAAGTCGTTAATTCTTTCGAAGTGGGAATCCTCAAACAATAATCTCCTCGCAAATTTAGACCCGAACTAAATGTTGTTCATCAATCATGTTCTTATATTGACAGATCTACATTTATGTGATGATGCTTTTCTAGCTTATCCTATCCTTTCACTTTAAAATGATCTGATGGTTGACGTTTACTGCAAGATACCAGATATATAAAATATGCAGAATAGAAACGAAATGCTAGAAATAACAGAATAACAGTAAAATATCTAGCATAATCTTCTCAATACACAGAAACGATGTATGAAATAGCAACAGAAATAGCACTTGAACAGAAATAGCACTTGATTCAGATAGCAATGTTCACAGGCCTCTTCGAGGGGGCAACCTCCAATCGAGCAGCGCTCTGTTACAATAATATCCAAGCTAGGGTTCTCAATACCCTCGACTCCTATTTATACTAAAAAGAAGCATCTA
>JASDQU010736168.1:325987-341213 GCA_032191745.1 Picea mariana
AATCAGTTGCTATCGTGCTTAAACAATTATGATTATTTTAAACTCTTTACAGATCACTCAATGACAATCACAATAATGCAGGGAAGTAAGCAATAGAACATTCAACATCATTCACACATATGAGATACACAGAGACAGATATTTCCAAAGGAAACCCATAAAGGGTAAAAAAACCTTCATATTTATATCATAAGTAACATTTACATTCTGTACATTATCATACTTATGAGCACCAACTCATAATGCGGCTACAACCTCTATTTTGAAAGCTGCTACTTGTTGAGAGCACCAACTCTTTGGATTCTCTAGCACCCACTAGAAGGAAGCACCGACTCCCTCGTTTCTCTAGCACCCACTAGAAGAAAGCACCATCTCCCTAGTTTCTCTAGCACCCACTAGAAGTAAGCACCAACTCCCTAAGAGTTCCAGCACCAACTGGATGAAAGAACCAACTTCCAGTTACACAGGCACCGACCTGTATATTAGAGAACCAATGTTATCCCTTGCGCCACCCTGCCACCTTGGTTTCTCTGGCTGCAACCAGATGAAAGATACAACTCCTTGTGTTCAAGCACCCACTTGAACCTCTGAGGAAAACAGTCCTCCCTACCACCCTGATTATAAATATTTTCTACTGAAACTTATTACATTGATTCAATAGTTTTCATTGGCTTACCAGGTTTATCATTGTTTTGCTATGCTACTCTGCTCTCCTGTATCAATGTCTCTCTGTCTGCATCTTCTTGTGCTTTCTGATCTTCTATTTTTCTCTACAAGTGAACCTCAGCCTTCTTTTACTGTCTCAGTTATGCATCTTTGTTCTTTGGTTCTACTTCTCTTTATTCTCTGTGCACCATGTCCCTTCTATGCACCATTCCTCTTATGTGCATTTCAGCTGCTGCACTCTACCTCCTTCTACACACTTGAATCACTCTCAACCACTGCCCATCTCTTCCTTGTTCTACATTATTCTACTCTCTGTGCACCTTGTGCATGAAATATGTGCAATGCTTCTTCATGCTCTACACCCCATGTTGAGTGCTCTGCCTGATCATCATTGCAACTCTTCAACTTCTCTGGTGGTTAAACCCATACATCCATCATTGCCATCAATGACAACACATTCTTTCTGTAAAAATACCAACAATATCCCCCTTTGGCATTGATGGAAACCCTAAAAGGTTGCACTATTTTTCTTAGACCTCCAACTATAGCATACAGACAACACCTTTTTCTCCCCCTTTGACATCAATTTCAAAGAAAACCAAGAGTGACTCTGTGCTCCCCCTAATCAGATATACTAGGATAACTCTCCCCCTAATCAGATAGATTATTTTAACTTGATAATAGGGTCACGCCCAAATTCTAGCGTAGATACTCAAACTGAGCTTTTGCAAGCGGTTTAGTGAAGATATCAACAATTTGATCTTTGGATGGAATATAATGAAAATAAACAACAGTGTTGGTTACCTGTTCCCTCAAGAAGTGATACTTGATGGGTATATGCCTGGTCTTGGAGTGAAATACAAGATTCTTTGACACACTAATGACCCTAGTATTATCACAATGAATTGGTATCAGTGCATTATACTTTACCTCCAAGTCTGCAAGTGTCTGAATCATCCATAATACTTGGGTACAACAAGTGACAGCTGCAATGTATTCAACTTTTGTAATCGATAAGGAAATGGAACCTTTCTTCTTGCTCAACCATGATACAAGAGAATATCCTAAGAAGAATGCACCTCCACTCGTTCTTTTCCTTTCATCCACACAGTTAGCCCAATCAACATCTTAATAGACTGATAGTTGAAAATTATGATGCCCAGGATACCATAGGCCATTGTTCCTTCAAGTATCTTAATTTTATTTTGACAGCTAACAAATGACTCTATTTAGGTGCATCAAGATACCTTCCTACTATTCCAACAACATGCATTATGTCTGGATGGGATGTTATGATGTACAATAGGATACCTATCATAGACCTATATGAACTTTGATCATCATCAGGTGAGTCATCATCCTTTCTTAACTTGCATCCAATGAGCATAGGTGTGCTCATAGGTGTAGAATATTCCATTTGAAACCTTTTCAACATTTCTCTTAGATATTTCTCCTGAGAAAGAAATATTCCTTCAGACTTTTGAGTAATTTGCAGACCAAGAAAAAATGACAGTTACCCTATGATATACATTTCAAATTCAGACTACATGGAAGAAGAAAACCATTGTACCAATGAAGCATCATTGCTTCTGAAGATGATGTCATCTACATATACCAACACAATGAGAAAATCATTACCCTCTATTTTGATATATAGATTGCTATCAACTATTCCTCTCTTGAACCCTTTGTATTGAAGATACTTATCTAGTTTGTAATACCAGGCACGAGGAGCTTGTTTCAACCCATATAAGGATTTCTTCAGCTTGCAGAAAAATTCAACATTACCTGATAGTTGGAAACCCTCTGGTTGTTCCAGATAGACTTCTTCTTTTAGATCTCCATTTATAAAATATGACTTGACATCCATTTGATAGAATTTAAACTGTTTATGACACACATAACAAAGAAACATTCTAATATCATCTAATCTTTCTATGGGCACAAATGTTTCATCAAAATCTAGTCCTTCTATTTGTGCATATCCTTTGCAGAACAATCTAGCCTTATTTCTTAGAATATTTCCTTGCTCATTCATCTTGTTTTTTTAGACCCATTTGGATCGTATTAAATTTTTATTTGCTGGCCTTGGAACGAGTTCCCAAGTGTCATTCTTTTCAATCTGGTCCAGTTCCTCATTCATTGATTTTAACCAATTTACGTCTTTACTAGATTCATTAAAGTTTTTAGGTTCCACCATGGATATGAAAGCTATATGTTATTGCTCAGTGTCTTTGATTATCCTTATCCTGGTTTGTACACCATTGTATTTCTCACCAATTATCCAACTTTCAGGATGATTCTTTTGAGTAATTCTGGAGGAAGGATTTGATGTTGATTGTTGTCCTCACTCTTCTTGTTTGGGTGTCTCTTCGGCACCCGATTCATCATCTTCTTGTGACTCTGAGATTTGTTGTTCTTTATCTTCATTATTATCAACACTTTTTTCATCTGGCTTAGTGCTTATTCTTTGTTGATCTTTTACAAGATCTTGTTCATCAATTCGAACATCAATACAGTCTACTAATTTATGCATTCTTTTGTTAAAGCATATGTATTCTTTACTATTCATTGCATATCCTAAGAAGATATCTTCATCAGATCTACTATCAAATCTTCCTAGATGATGATCATTATTCTTGATGTAGCATTTACTTCCAAATACTTTGAAGTGTTTGATTGATGCAAGTTGACCAAACCACAACTCATATGGAGTTTTATCACTATTCGACCTTAGATGCACTTTGTTTAGAATATGAACAATCGTGTGAACAACCTCCACCCAGAAGGTTTGTGAAATGTCCCTTTCACTCATCATATCCCTTTCCATCTGTTGAACTGATCTATTTTGGCATTCTACAACTCCATTTTGTTGAGGAGTACCTGTAATAGTATATTCTCTTTTAATTCCATATCTGTCATGAAATTCTTTGAAATCTATTGACATAAATTCTCCTCCCCTGTCTGAGTGAATTGCCTTTAACTTCCTTCCTGTCTAATTCTCATCTAACGCCTTAAAATTTTTGAACTTCTCAAATGCATCAGATTTTTCTCTTAGAAAGGAAACCCACATAAGTCTGGAGAAGTCATCAATGACAGGAGTAACGTAATGTTCTCCTCCAGTTCCTTCCTTTCGCAATGGTCCGCAGAGATCCATATGAACAATTTGAAGCAGTTTCTCTGAATATGTGAAACTCTTCGATTTGAATTGAGCATGAGTCAACTTCCCTATTTGACAGGATTCACATACAAAGTTATTAGGCTTAGATATCCTTGGAAGGTCTTTCACAACGCCTTCATTATTCAGTTTGACAATATGATCAAAATTTAGGTGTCCAAGCCTTCTGTTCCATAACCAAATTTCATCAAGTTTTCTTAAATGAAATTTCTCCTTATATTCCTTCAGAACATATACATTATTTTAAGTTCTAACCCCTTTTGCAATCATCTCTCCCATGTTTACTGTCTTTATTTTACAATTCTTGGTGGTGAAAGTGACTTCACATCCTCTGTCACATATCTGACTAACACTATGAATACTATGCTTTAAACCATGAACAAATAATCCATCTTGAGCTTTGCTTCTTCCATTACTTAAGCTTACTAGACCTTTACCTCTCATCTTTCCTAGAGCATCATTTCCAAAGTTCACACTCCCTGATTTATTTTCTTTGAGTAATAGGAACTTACTCTTCTCACCTGTGCTATGACTGGAGAAACCACTGTCAATATACCAGGTGTCTTTTTGTATTTGAGATGACAACACTAATCCACACTTATTATCCTCATTCTTCTTCCAAACCTTGACGTTTTTAGCTCTATGATTTGAATATGGCTTATAGTTTTTTAAGCGACTGTATACAATGTTATGTCTATAATGATGGAAGATGTAACATTCCGGTTCATTGAATAAAGAATCATAACGATTGTTATGTGTAATCTGCATCCTTTTCCCAGCCATCACATGATTTGCAGTCTGAGGTTGTTTGTTACTTGGATGTCTCATTCTTTGTTGTGGCATATATTTATTCCTTGGTTGTCTTGATTTCTCATGTCTAAATCTTAAATAACAATTTATAGCTTTGTGGCCAAAGTTAAAGCAGTGAAAACAATATCCATAGAAAAAATATTTGTACATGGAAAATGGTTGTCTTATTTGAGCAGGTTGATTTCTTCCATGTTGATGATTTGCTTGAGAAGAGGGTGTATTATTTATTTGTTCTACAGATTTAGTTCTAGTATCTTTTCCTTCACTCCTCCTTGGAGGCTGATTCTCTTCCTTTGTTTCTATAGTTTTTTTGTTGTCAATGGTTGTAGATTTGAAAAACTTGATGGATTCTTTGTTGCTTGGCTGACCACTACTTGATCCCTCTTCATAACCCAAAATAGTTTTCAACTTTGAATTCCTTTGTTGATTCAGAATGGAGGCTAATCCTTCTGAGGCTTTAATACTTGTCAGATTCTGATGATATAAGGCCTGAAATTTATCTAGATCTTTTCTGACAGTCACTACTTTAGTTTCCAATTTCTCACCTTTTGTTTCGGCTTCCTTCAATTGTTGTTTGAGGATGTCTTCAATATTATTAGATTCTTATAACTTAACCTTCAACAGAGTAATTTCTTCAGATGGTTCATTGCATGTTTTCTCATACTTGAGAAGTAACTATTTTTGTTTTCTTTTATTTTATATGAGTCTATCAATCTCTTCCATGGAACTGACAAGTTCTCCTTCAATATCTACTACTGCTTCACAATCAATGAACTCACTTCCTGTATATTCGATGTTTAGATCTTTTAAATCTATTAACATGATATCATTTATTTTATCTTTAATAGAAGAGTCACTGCTTCCATCATCTGAGGGATCATCATCATTGTTTACACAAAGGATTTTCTTCTTAAAATTCTTCTCTTTATATACCTTCATCGTCATATGTTTGATCCTTTCTTTTGTGAGGACACTTAGATGAAAAATGACCTATCTTACCACATTTGAAACATTTTAAGGGAAGTTTACCTTTGTATTTGCCTGATCCTTTCTTTTGTGAGGACACTTAGATGAAAAATGACCTATCTTACCACATTTGAAACATTTTAAGGGAAGTTTACCTTTGTATTTGCCTAATCCTTTCTTTAGTATTCTCATAAAATTTGCTTCAATCTCATCTATATCAGAGTCTGTGTTTTTCTCTACTTTAAAATATGCCTCTCATGTAGTGGATTTACCTTTGGTGATTCTCATTTCATAAGCAGTTAGGGTTCCAAGAATTTGATCTAGTTTCAATGTTTTGAGATAAGTTATTTCCTCTATAGCAGAGACCTTTGAGTTAAATCTACCAGGAAGAGATCTTAATATTTTCTGGACTAGAAAAGATTCATGTATTGTTTCACCTAGGCCTTTCATAGTGTTAAAAAGTTCTTCTATATGTAATAATTACTTACTGATAGTTTCATCTTCATCCATCTTTAACTGCTCAAATTTCAGTCTGTGAGTCTGAAGTTTTGTGTCTTTCACCTTTTCATTACCTTCATAACTACTTATCAGCTTGTCCCACATAAATTTTGTTGAATCACAGTGCATAACTTTGACAAAATCATCTTCAACAAGTCCACTAAGGATGGAATTCATTGATTTTTCATTAAAGATAAACTCCAATTTATCATCTTTTGAGGCCAAGAATATAGGATTCACATATCCCATTTCAATGACATTCCAAACATCAACACCCAAAGACATTAAATGTGTTCTCATTATTATTTTCCAGAAGGCAAAGTTTGTTCCATCAAATTGAGGGGGTCTATTAGGTGAACTTCCATCATGACTAGTCATGTTCAAGATTATGGATCTACCTTTGATCAAAGGCACTGAATCTGATACCAATTGTTGGAAATATAACTGAGAGGGGGGGGNGAATCAGTTATGTATATAAGCTTGAAACTTTTCTTGTTATTTTCTGATTCCTTTTAGATTATTATTTAATGTGTTTTTGATAACTTATCATGCATAGATATACAATATTTGATCAATCACATAGGATACACAAAGACACTGTTTTTCATGAGGAAACCCATAAGGGTAAAAAAATCTTCTTCTTAGGATCTCAATCAATCTCCAACTTTCATGTACATCACAGTCTTTGAGCTCCAACTCAAATATGAGGCTACAACCTTTGATAGCAAGTTACAACTTGCAGAGAGCACCAAATCTAAGATTTCTCTAGCACCAACTATATGGAAGAACCAACTCCCATATCTTCTAGCACCAACTAGAATTTAGAGGACTGTAATCCTCCCTAGCACCACCCTACCACCCTTATTGAATATTACAAAACTTTACTTACTTGATCTGTCTCTGATATGGTCTATTACATCTCCATGTCTTCTCTACCTTATTTAGCTTCTATACTCTATTCTTATTCTTCATCGTTCAACTTATATGCTCTGCTCTTTTTCCTCCTATGCTCAACATCGCCTTCTGTTCATCTTCTCTTCTTCCTTTTATGCTATGTGATGCCTCTGCATCCTCTTCACTGCACCACATATCTCCCCTTCAGATTATGCACTGCCTCTCATCCTACCCACATGCATCACATTCCGAGAGATACATTGTCTTGTCTCTATTCTACATGTATTTGACATGTTGAGTCATCTTCCTAATCATCATGCAAACTCTTCATCTTCTCTGGTTGTTATTAAAGGTTCTTTGGCTTCTCTGACAGTTATCCTAAGAACATTATGCTTCTCTGTCAGTCGAAATTATTTGTCTTCTCTAGCAGTTATAGCCAATCATTTTTTTGGCTTCTTTGGCTTCTAAGTCCCTTCCTTCATGTGATCTATGGCAGTGACCATACACTTATTCAAAAGGCACTTCGCGCTCTTTTTCTAGCGAGCACTAGCTCCCTATTTTCTGATATGACCTTGGGATATTAACTTCACATGACCATATGATTGCGGGTGTGAGCTCTCTTCTCATTAGCCCCCTGTCACATTTTACCTCAGTCTACATCCTTGTGTAAGAGAACGATTGTGGGCACATCCAACAGTGGTTTGGGATTAACCACTTTTCTCCTCACAATATACCTCCAGCTGCCACATACCCCTTCTCTAATATCATGGTTTCAATTGCGGCCTACCCTCAGAAAATTAACTTTCGAGCAACTTCTGATCTCGCAATCAGGAGTGATCGTCGATATCGCGGTCTCTGAAAGTTTCNGTGTAAGAGAACGATTGTGGGCACATCCAACAGTGGTTTGGGATTAACCACTTTTCTCCTCACAATATACCTCCAGCTGCCACATACCCCTTCTCTAATATCATGGTTTCAATTGCGGCCTGCCCTCAGAAAATTAACTTTCGAGCAACTTCTGATCTCGCAATCAGGAGTGATCGTCGATATCGCGGTCTCTGAAAGTTTCCTTTGATCAGTGGCTCCTATCTATTGTCTTTTCATTCCTTCTTTCCTCCGTCCATGCATGATCCTTAGTCTCATCAACCAAGTGACATGTGGCCCCCCAAACCAACAAACAAGATTGATTTCACCTTTCAGGCTTCAGGAGTCTCAATTCTCAAACTCCTCTTTCTCCTGGAAAATTTCACTTGGATTCCACGATCTAGCGATGCCTGGTCTTCTTGAATCAACGGTCACAATCCATTCGGATATTCGGGGTTCAGAAATATCAACTTTCCAACCTTTCAACCTTCCTTTTCTTTTTCTCGTAGCTAACAATCCACTGACGCGTGTCCCTTTCAGATCAACAGTCACTTTCAGATCAATGGTCACGATCCTTTCACGTCTCCAGACTTCGAAATTCTCAAGTCTCAACTAGAAATCCTTGAAGTGCAATATCTTCAAAATATCAGATCAGTTGACACGTACTCCCCTTGATGATCAATGTTTGATATTTTTCTTCGACGATTTTCACGTTCTCCCCATACACAAACTTCCGAAGTTGTGGATCTGACACCACTTGTCCTCGACTATGGATGGCCCCAAACCACTTCAGGAATTTGAAACTTTGGGCATGTGCTGGTGGTAAATCGCCCAAAGTAAAACTTCTGGAGTGATGTCACTTACTTATGTCACTTGATGACGTGTCATGAGCATAGTAGCTACCACATGTCACTTAGATTTGTGATTTGCATGTACCTGAAATACTGAATCAACTTGACACTTGTCATTGTATGATTGTGCCATGTGTCCTTGCTGATGTAGTATTGTTGATGTGGATCCTCATTCACTTTAGGACTTCAGCCTTCGGGACTTCAGGTATTTCGACTTTTCAAGTCGCCAATTCTTCCGAAGTGAGAATCCCTGAATAGTAATCTCCTCACAACTTTTAGTACAAAGCTAAATGTTGTTCATTGATCATGTTCTTAGATTGACAGTTTGATCTTTCTGTGATTTTTCTTTTATAGCTTATCATATCCTTCCACTTTAAAATGATCTAATGGCTGATGTTTACTCCGGCTCTCTAGACTTCGGGGATTTCAGATCTCAAACTAAAACTCTCGAAGTGATTTCTCTAGAGCGTAACCTCCTCACATCTTTAGACCCGAAATAAAATTTTTTCATTCATCAAGATATTACATCAACGGATCTTTCTTATCTTGTCCTTCCACTTAAATCAATTCGAAGGCTGACGAAAATTCGGATGATCAATTTCTCAATCATTTTTCCCTGTTTATCCTATCCTTTCATTAATTCAATCCGATGGTTTTTGGTCCTCTAGATCGGTGATCCAATGACCACTATCACTCTTTCTCCCGCACTTTTGATCTCTCCAACTTAGAATTTTTTCTAAGTGTTCATGAGTCTCGACCTTTGCTCCTCCTATGAGTCTGTCTCTTGGACCTCGTCTACACTTCTAGAAACCACTATCTCTTCCAAGCTTTCTCGTCTTCTGCGCTCTCGAGGTTTGGTTCACTGTTGTTCTTTTCATCAAGGACAAGCACATTCTTCCTATAAAAATTCCAACATAAAGTCTCCTAACAAGGGGATATTACCTTTATTTGTCAAACTATAAATATCTTGCTCTATGCTATTATATGGAATTTTTTTATCTAGATTGTATTCGGTAGGTGTTATATTCTTTGCATGTGTGTGTAGGGACACGTCATATTTGATAAATTCATATAATGATCCCATCATCTGTCTCTCTTTGTGGGAGTGTGAACTGGGCTCTTTCCTAGGGGGGGTCCCAGGGGGGCATGATTTCCCACCTGGTTACATGGAGCATTCGGGGCAACACCCCAAATTCTTTTTTGGGTGGTTTTTGCTATTTTAGCATTTTTTTTTTGTTTTTAGCGGTTTTCTAAATTAATCTGAGATTAAGGGATTATGGTTTTGGTAGCTTTAGAATACCTAAAATATTGTGTATATATTTTTTTGCGAATGGTGAAACTAATACACTAAATATTTGAGAGGTGCGACACTAAGGAAGGTTGGTTTTCTCCTGGTTAAGGGTTTCTAGCGTAAATATATGTGTACTATATGTGTTATCCATTGATTAATTTTTGTTTTTCTTAGAATCTGTATGAATTTCTTTACTTCATAGGTTTAAAAATTACATGTGGTATCAGAGCATGTTTTTGGCTTCAGGGGGATGCCTTTTTTGCTAAGGGTTTGTCTTGGTCTTAATAGATCAAGTTTATCTTGGGTCTATGATAAACTTGGGTTCAATGGGAGATTTTCAGTGGTGATTCATGTGTTGAAATATAATGGCAAGTAGTTCTAGAATCGAGATTGAGAAGTTCAACGGTAAAAACTTTAAGCTATGGAAGCTCAATATGGAGGAACTTGTTGTAGAAAAATAACAATGGATCGGTGTGGATCCTGGTACCCAACCTTCTGGTATACAACCTAATAGTACACATCCTACTAGTACACAAACTAATAGTATACAAACTATTGGTACACAAACTAATAGTATACAAACTATTGGTACACAAACTACTAATACTCAATCTACTAATATGTCGAAAGAATATTGGGAGAAGTTGGATAGAAGATAAAGGAGTATGATTCAACTCTTCCTGGATTATTCAATTTTATTGAATGTGTCAAGAGAATTTACAACCAAGGAACTATGGGAAAAGTTGGGGAATTTGTATCATTCAAATTCCCTCATAAAAAAGTTTTTTCTTCAAAATAAGTTGTATCATATTAGGATGGAAGATGGAGATTATGTGACAGAGCATCAAAATTCCTTCAATACTATGGTAATTCAACTTGGATATGTTAATATTACACTTTCTAAAGAAGATAAGTGTATTACTTTTTATTTTCTTTTCCAGACTCCTGGGATAATCTGGTTTTAGCAATTGGTAGTACCACACAATATGCATTGAAGTATGAGGAAGTATTTTCATCCTTGTTATCGGAAGAGATTAGGCAGAAAATAATGGGTAGTCATAGCACAGATGATTTATTTTCAAGAGGTCATTCCCACTATAGGAATAAAAATAAGTCCTCAGGGGGAGATCTAAATCTCCAAGAAAATATTTGAGGAAATGTTGAAAATGTGGTAAAGTCAGACATTATAAGAAAGATTGTAGGTCTAAGAAAGTTGATAAAGCAAAGAGATCTAATGATTCCTCTTCCACAGAGGTGAAAACCTCCATAGAATAAGGAGGTAATGTGTACCTAGAATCTGTAGGTACACATGTAGATCGTGATGTATGGTTGATCGAATCAGGTGCATCATTTCATATGACTTCTCACAAGGATTTTTTCAGTGAATATAAAAAGTATGATGGTGGTTATGTATTCGTAGGAGATGTCTTGACAACCAAAATCATGGGACATGGAAGGGTTAAGTTGTTGCTAAAAGATGGAAGGATTAGAACTCTCCCTTTAGTTCTACACATTCCATATTTAGCCAAAGATCCGTAAGTAAGTTGGATGATGTAGGTGTGGATACTGAATTGGGAAAGGGAACTTGCAATATGGTTAGAGGAGAAACGATGTTGATGAGGGGAGTTCAATGTGGAGTTCTATACAATTTTTTGGGAAGCACTTATACTAGTGGGTGTAACAATTTTGTTGTCCTTGAATAGATAAATAAAGAAGACAAAATCCATAATGTCCCTGGAAAGAATATCATACTATGGCATCAAAGACTAGGACATATTGGAGAAAAGGGCCTCCGAACACCACATGGTAAAGGTATGGTTGAAGGTATGTCTAATTTTACCCTGCATTTTTATTTCTATGAACAATGCATATATAGTAAATAGAATAGAGTAACATTCTCATATGGTGATACAAGAGAAATGGGATCTTAGAGTTGATCCACATAGATGTGTTTGGACTTGTGCCTATTCCATCACTAGGTAAACCTATGTATTATGTTTCATTCATAGATGATTTATCAAAGAACAGATGGATTTTTTTTCTTAGGAAGAAATATGAGGTATTTGATAAATTTAAAGATTTTAAGGATTTGGTAAAAAAATCAGACAATGATTCAAAGGTGTTGAGTAGAGATAATGGTGGAGAATTTTGTGGGAATGAATTAAATAAGTTTTGTAAGAAGTTTTGTATATAAAGGAAGAATCCTACTTCATACACACCTCAACACAATGGGGTTGCAGAAAGGATAAACAAGACATTGATTGGAAAAAAAATGATCATGCTCAGTGGTGTTGGGTTAGGATATGAATTTTGGGTAGAGGCAATGGGTACTGCATGTTACCTGGTAAATACATCATCCTTGTCAACGTTGGTGGAAAAAAATTCGCATGAGGCATGGACCAGTAAGAAACCCTCTCCTGAAAATATCAGAGTGTTTGGTTGTGATGCTTATGTACATGTTCCAAAGGAAAATAGGAGTAAGATGGATAATAAAGATGAAAAATGTATCTTTATTGGTTATAAAGATGGTATGAAATGTTACAAGTTTTGGAACCCATAAACTAAGAAGATTGTTTATAGCTGAGATGTGGTTTTTAGAGAGGTTAAATATGTCCCCAAACAAGAATTCCTACCAAGGAAAGAAGAACATGATAAAATATAGTTTGAGTTGGATGATGCAAAATATGAATCAACGAAAGAAGATGAATCAAAAGAAGAAGAGCCTCATACTTCATTATTGAGGAGATCAATGAAGGAAAGAAGGCAACTAGAAATTTATATTCCACATGGTTTTCACGCTAAATTTGATTTATCTATTACTGATGATGATCCTATAACTCTCAGAGAAGCAGTGAATTTAGAGGATAATAAACTATGGAAGAAGTCCATGGTTGAAGAGATGAATTCCTTAGATAAGAATGAGGCACGAGATCTAGTTGAGTTTTCAACTAGAATAAAGGCCATTAGAAGTAAATGGGTGTTTAAGAAGAATTTGAATGCAAAAGGAAAAGTGGAGAAATACAAAGCTCGGTTAGTAGTGAAAGTCGGTTATTGCCAGGTTGAGGGAATTGACTTTAGTGAAATTTTTTCTCCTGTTTCCAAATTAACTTCTATTAAATTTTAATTTATGTGTTGTTTTAGTCCCCGAGGTGTAAGACAGTCGATGGCAGAGTAATATGTTAAGGCACTCCTTGATTTTAAAGTCATCGGTTCGAAACATGCTGGGAAAAAAAATCCATCCATGTTAAGGGTTGGTGTGGCTTAGGCCGGGTGAAATCCCCGGGTGATTTTGATGGCTTAGATGCCCCTGAATCGTGGTTTCTTAGCCACATGTTAGTCCCACATGTCACAGACAAACTAACAAACAAAAAAAATAAATTGTGTTTCTTCTAATTTTTATTTTGAAATAAAAAATATGAATGTGAAGGCAACATTCCTACATGGGGATCTATAAGAAGAAATCAACATGAAGAAACTAGCAGGATTTGTAGTGAAGGGGAAGAAAGAGCTAGTCTGGAAGCCTAAGAAGTGACTATATGGTTTGAAGCAATCACCTAGGATGTGGTACCAAAATTTTTACACATACATCCTTGGACTAGGATTTGTAGGAAGCAGGGATGATCACTATGTATATTACAAGCAGGTTGGTAATCACTTCATTTATGTAGTGTTGTATGTCTATGACATGTTGCTGGTAGGAAATAACATGGATGTTATCAAGGAGGTGAAATCGAATCTATCCTCCAAATTTGAAATGAAGGATATTGGTGTTAATAACTTCATTCTGGGAATGGAGATTAAAAGAGATCATACAAACATGAAAATTTGGTTGAATGAGAGAAAACATGTTGAGATGATATTGTAGAGGTTTAATATGCAGGAAAGTAAATTAGTCAAGGTTCCTATTTTGGTAGGTGTAAAGTTATTTTTAGATCAGTGTCCCAAGTCACAAGAAGAGGAAGAGGACATGTCCCATGTTCCATATGCTAGTGCAATTGGCAGTTTGATGTATGCAATGGTTTGTACTAGATCAAACATTGCACATGCAGTGGGAGTTTTGAGTAGGTATATGCTAAAAATAGGGAAGGAGCATTGGACAATAGTAAATAGGGTTTTCAGGTATTTGCATTGCACTTCTAGCTATGGATTATGCTACCAAGGAAGACCATGATTGTATAGAGTGTTGGAAATACTTGGGATTGTTGATGCAGGATGGGCTGGAGATCTGGCTCATAGAATATATACAAGTGGGTATATATTTAACCTATTTGGAGGAGAAATCAGTTGGATGAGAAAAATATATGCTATGGCGGTACTCTCAACTACAAAATATAAATACATGGAAACCACTCATGAATGCAAGGAATTAGTATGGTTACAAATATTGTGTTCAAGTATTGGGTTGGTACAACAAGTAGTAAGGTTATATTGTGACAGTCAGAGTGCAATATTCCTAGAAAAGAACCCATCTTATCATTCAAATACAAAGCATATCGATGTTTAGTATCACTTTTTGAGAGACATGGTTGAAGACAGGAAGGTGTTACTGGAGAATTTTGACACTTTGAAGAATTTTCTAGATTCATTGACAAAGTCGGTGAGCTTCGAGAATTTCTCCTAGTATAGAGAAACAATGGGCATTGATGCCCTAGATTGTTGAATATGTAATCATGTGACACCCTATATGAAAAGAAAAAAAAAGTGGGATAATGTTGGGTAGGTGTTATATTGTTTTCATGCGTGTGTAGGGGTGCGTTATATTTGATTACTGGATCTGGCAATTTTTCTATTTTTAGTGGTTTTCTAAATTAATTCTGGATTAAGGGATTAGGGATTTGGTAGCTGCAGAATACCAACAATATTGTGTATATATTGTATTGAGAATTTTGAAATTAATACAATGAATATTTGAGAGGTGTGACACCAAGGAAGGATGGTTTTCTCCTGGTTAAGGGTTTCTAGTGTAAATCTATGTGTACTATATGTGTGAGCCATTGATTAATTTATGTTGTGCTTAGAATCTATAAGCATTGCTTTACTTCATAGGTTTAAAACTTACATATTGTTTCTCTTATAACATGTAGAATTAATATGTGGAAAACAAGATATTGCTATATACATATTATTAGAATTAATGTCAAAAATATCTATCCAAATATATTAACTGAGAGGGTCTATCTTATGAATCCAAATGTGAGGAGAAATGTG
>JASDQU010736168.1:341237-361974 GCA_032191745.1 Picea mariana
CTTGTTACATGTCGACCACAAGACAAATACTTGTATGTTAGGGGCCTTAGGTTCTTCATTCTCGCAAGTCTCAAATAGAAAAATAATATCAATTTCACTCAGGATCCAACTCAACATAGGGCATTTTCACCATGGAAAGCCATAACAATTCCAAGAGAGGATGGAGAGTGTCCCCAATTCCTATTTATTATTATCTTTTTGGTCTCTATCTCTAATAATAACTTTTCAATTTCTAATAATTTTCCATTTTCCTTCCTTCCTAGCTGATTTTACCTTTTTAACTTCCTTCCTTATGGTCCTCTAGAATAAGGTCTTCATTTATAAATATTTCTAACCCTTTCAAGCTCAGAGATTTACTAAGTATGACATAGGCATGTAAAAACATAATGTTCATGAAGTAGTGGATTCTTTTGGGGCTCTCTAATATTAGGATTTGTAAATATAAGAAAGGGTTAGGAAATGAAAAGTGTGAGAATGTATTTTGTTGGGGAATAAGGTGGAACATGACATGAAATGGAGGACATAGTACTATAGATAATTGAAGAGGAACAAAAATTTCGAAGATAAAGGGTGGTTTCTAAAGAAACCACTACAACACTTAAGAAAAGTGCACTGTGATCGGAACATCACAGTGAAAGTCACACCTATTGATCTACATGATCTATTGAAAAATATTTGATGTTGATAATGACCCAAGGGGTCTGATTTTATAGTCTCAATATATAATCAACTTCTATAGAATCTGAAATATCTTGACTTGATGTAACCATCAGCTGTAGATTCGACTCGATAAGGATTCTCGATCCGACCTCATATGCATCCAAATAATATTCGATTGCTGGGTTGGTCAATCCACTGCATGACTATCTTCGAATGTTGGTCAACTATCCGAACAACAAGAACGTCGACTACTCAAATGACTAGTGTACTTTGTTGGTCAATCGCTTGACCGACTATATCCAAATGTAGGTCGACCTCTTGACCAACTAAACCTAGGATATGTGTGATGAACCATCAATGCTTGATGTCCCAACATCCCCCATCAACACACAACTATAGAGTTTTAGGACGTGAAATTATGTCATTAGGACACCCCCCATAATTGTAGCTTCCTAAATCTCAAGCATAATGCAGAGATTGATAAATATGGCTTCAGATAAATGTTTGGTCAAGATATTAGCAACTTGTTATTATTTTCTGTAATATTTAAGAGAGATAATGTTCTCGTGAACCAAATGTCTCAAGTAGTGAGCGTGGTGCTCAACATGCTTCATATTATTGTGGATAACATGATTGTTAGAAATTTGTATAAGACTCTAATTATCACAATAGAGTGTAGTCGAGTCTAGATAGGAAGGCCAAGCTCTCCAAAAAGTTGGAAAATCCATAATGCTTCAGTACCTTCTTGAACAATGCCATAATATTCTACTTCTGTAGTTGACAAAGAGAATAAATTTTGTTTCTTGTAAGATCACACCAAAGGTCCAGTGCTATAGTGAAACACATAGCTAAAAGTGGAATTTAAATCATCATTGTCGTCATCCCAATCAAATTTGGTGAAGTCAACTAGCGAATCTGAAATTCGAGAATACTTGATACCAAATTGAGTGGTACCTTTTATATAGAAAACAATTCATTTGACTACTTTCAAGTGGATTTCTTTAGGGTCCTACATAAACTTAGAAACCACACTAATAGAAAAGGAAATGACGGATCGACTATGAGTAAGATAAATAAGAATGTTGATGAATTGTCAATAGAGTGTAGCATCGACTATGAGTGTTTGACATTTTTTGGTAAGCTTTACTCCATACTGCAAAGGAGAATCAAAAGTCTTGCAACCAATCATATTAAAATGTGTCAATAGATCCATCACATATTTATACCGAGAAATGAAAAATCCATCACAAAGTGGTAATACTTGAATACCCAAAAAATAATGCAAAGTACTAATATCTGTCATGTGAAAGGATTCAACAAGTTGTTTCTTTAATATAAGGATGAGATAATTATTATTGCTAGTAATGAGTAACTCATCTACATATACAACAATAATAAAAATGTATCTATACATTTTTTGGTTAGATTCACACTATTTGAAACCAAGTTGAAGAAATAAACAGTTGATATTAACATATCAGGCTCAAGGAACCTATTTCAAACCATAAAGTGACTTCTTGAGTTGAAAAACCAAATTTTAATCTATCACAAAACCAGGTGGTTATTCCAAGAAAATTTTTGTAGATAGATCTCGATGAAGAAACATAGTCTTTGCATCCATATGATGGATTTTCCATCCAAAATGAGCAGTAAGGGAAAGAGCCAGATGAATAGAGTTCATATTTGTGATTGGGGAAAAGGTTTCGGTGTATTTGATGCCTTCTTTTTGAGAAAATACCTTCGAAAATAGGAGTTCTTTATGTTTCTCAACAACACCTTTAGAGATAAATTTGGTCCTATAGACCCATCGACATTTCACAATGTTATTTACTTGTAGTCAGGGAACCAAGTCCCAAGTCTGACTCTTTGACAAAGAATCAATTTTGTCTTCATGGCCTATTCCCATCAAGGTCATCGTTCAACATCCGAGTAGGTAAAGAGATCGTAGGTTTCTAATACATAAGTTATATAGGAAACACTGGGATGTTTCTTTCTACTTCAATTCTGTTGTCTGAATGAGGCATCTCTAACATCAGCTTTGGTAGCTTCAATTGTCTTAGAAACCCATCTAGATAAACAAGAAACATGTGAACTTCGGTTCACTTTAGCAGGTTGATCAAAAGTCAGAGGGTCTTCAGTTGGTAGACTTGTTGAAATAGAGGACAAAGGATTAGTTCACTCGGAGGTTGACGATCAAGTCAGAACAATTATATATATATAGACACACACACACACACACACACACACACACACACACACACACACATATGTATGTATATGTGTGTGTGTGTGTGTGTGTCTATACCTTAAAGGGATCATCTTGCAGAAATCTAGAAGAAGCGTTCAAGAAATTGATGCCAGAAGAATTCTCAATAAATCATGCATTACATATTATAATGATTTTCCGTTTGATAAGATCAAATATTCGATAGGATTTCGACTCTTCAGAGTATCCCATCATGATGAAAACATGGCTCTTTCCATACAACTTATTTTAATAATCATCATGAATTTGATGCTAGAAAACACATTCAAACACACGAAGGTGGTCGACTGAAGGCTTATTCCCATACCATTGCTCACCTAAAGTCATGGAAGGAACAACTCAAGTCAAGATGGGATTGAGCAAATAATTTGCATAGTATACCGCTTTAGCCTAGAAGCGAGGGGGTAGGTCTTTATCCTACAAAAGACATCTAGCCATTTTGACTAAATTTTGATTTTTATTTATACAACACCATGTCATTGAGGAGTGTGAGGAACTGAGCGCTTGCAGTCAATACCACATCGAAGTAGGTATTCTTCAAAAGGTCAATTTACATACTCGCCATGATTGTCTAATCTCAAACATTTAATGGGTTGAAAGGCCCGAAACTCCTTAAACTTCTCAATTACAAGGTTCTTATTTTTTAGGAAAAGGACCGATGTGAAGTGAGAGAATAATCAATTAAAGTCAAAATGTACGTTGCACCTTCTAGTGAAGGTAAATTGATGCAACAAACATAAATATGAACCTGTTCCAATAAAGATCGAGTCGGAACAATGATATATATATATATATGAGAAAGTCTGACTGTCCAATCGATGGAATGAAGAATGGAACATAAGAACCAGTGTGAGAGACAACATCAGAGGGATCATCTTGCAACAATCCATAAGAAGCATTCAACAAATTGACGCCAGAAGAATTCTCATAAAACTGTGCATTACATCTTATAATTATTTTCCATTTGATAGGATCAAATAGTTGATAGGCTTTCTACTCTTCATGATGAAAGCATGGCTCTTTCCATACAACTTCTTTCCACAATCATCATGAATGTGATTCCATAAAACACATCCAAACACACGAAGGTGGCCGACTAAAGGATTCTTCCCATACCATCGTTCGACTAGAGTCATGGAAGGAACAACTCAAGTCGAGATGGGATTGAGAAGATAATTTGCATAGTATACCTCTTTAGCCTAGAAGTGAGGGGGAAGGTATTTATCCTACAAAAGACATCTATCCATTTTGACTAAATTTTGTTTTTTCATTATACAACACCATGTCATTGAGGAGTGTGAGGAACCACTGCTTCCAATCAATACTAGATCAAAGTAGGTACTCTTCAAAATGTCAATTTACATACTCACCACCATTGTCTAATCTCAAAAATTTGATGGGTCGACCACATTATTTTTTAGGAAAGTCTTGAAGCTCCTTAAACTTATAAAATACAAGGGTCTTATTTTTAGGAAAAATACCAATGTGAAGCGAGAGAATAATCAATTAAAGTCAAAATATACCTTGCACCTTCTAGTGAAGGTAAATTGATGCAACAAACATAACTATGAACCAATTCCATTAGATTATGTGATCACCATGCTTTTCCAAAGTCGAATGGTTGTCGATGATGTTTCCCAAGCACACATCCCTTGTAGATTCCTTTAGGGGAAAACACCTTAGGAAAACCAACAACCATATTCTGAGTTTACAGTGCCTTTAGAATTTGGAAATTCAAATGTCTAAGTCACTCATGCCAAATTCAACTTCATTCTTTGGTGTGAGAAACAAGTGCAGTTAGTTCAAGTTCAGGTTGAGTCATTTCATGGAACTTGTACAAATTGTCTTTCAAGTCGAGAAGCCTAATAGCAACAATCGACTTCCCTTATTCAAATCATGAACATAGAACTGATCCAGCTAAAATTACACAATTTTACCTGTCTATGTTAACTGAGAAATAGAAAACATATTGGCACTGATATTGGGCATATGATAGAAGTTTACAATCTTCCCATGTTGAAAAGCAATATCACTATGACCAACAATATCGAGAGAAAAATCATCAACAACATAGATTTTAATATCCTTAGCTTCTTCCAACCATGTGGATAAGGAAGCATCCTTAGACATATGATGAGTTCACCCAGAGTTGACCAACCATTTTTTTTATACAAAATGAGATAACAAGGCATGAGAAGTTCTGACTTGGAAGGTGAAATTATCAATGGGTCAACATACAATGGACATATCTCCTTCGAGACATTTAACCTTCTTCTCAAATTATCTCTCTTCTTTTAGCAGACTTTCTCCACATGTCTACCATGATATGTAGGTCGTGATGACCCCTACATTGTCATCCTTCTTTCCATCAACAATGAACTTTTCTTGATCGTATGTTGGATATGGAATCAAAACCTTCATATGCTACCACAGTCCTTTTCTCTTCAATAGGGTTTCCATATTTGGTTCCCATACTGCATAATTTTATCCATTCAGAATAATGAGATCAATCTTTAAAGCCATCTTCGATACCTAGACAGAAATAGGTCTATTTCAATAAGTTCAAATAAAAAAACCAATGGCTTAGAGTCAATCACACAACAGATCCATCTCAACAAGTTTTGCAGATAATAGGTCAAATTTTTAAACCATCACCTCTGATACCATGTTTGGCATAGGGTGGAACACGACATGATATAGAGGACAAAAAAATGTAGATAATTGAAGAGAAACAAATGTTTTGAAGATAAAGGGTGATGTCAAAAGACATCGTTACATCACTTAAGAAAAGAACATTGTGATAAGAACACCACAATGCATGTTGCACATATTTATCTGCGTGATCTATTGGACAGTATTTGATGTTGATAATGACCCAAGGGGTATGATTTTATAGTCTCAATATCTAACCAACTTCCATAGAATCTGAAATATCTTATCCACATGCAACTATCAGTTGTTAGAGTTGAATCCGCCAAATACGCAGTATCGAATCAACTTGAAAAGGATGTTCAACCCAACTTCCTAAACATCCAATTCATAGTTAATTCTTGGGTTTGTCGATCCACCACACGATTATATTCTACCATTGCTCAACTGTTCGATCGACAGACATGTTGACTACTCGACTGGTTGGTTTAGTGTGCTAGTCAATCGCCTGACTGACTGTATCCAGATGTAGGTTGAAATATTGACCGACTGAACCCAACAGATGTGTTATGAACCATTAATTCTTTATGTTCCAACAACTTTGAGGATGTAATAAAGGTCGGGGTGTGTAACACACCCCAGACTCCCTTCTAGACACATGCCATGAAATTCAACTTTTGTCCATTCGAAGTTTAATATTTTATTTTTCTCTCTCATTAAAACTCTGATAGCATTTATTAATTATGCCCAACAAGGCTCTGATACTCATCTATAATATTGTTCCCTACATATGAACACTCATGTAGTCCTAACAACCTATAAGTTCCATGCATAATTTGTGCATATCACATAATAACATTCATAAATATAATGTACAAAGCGATAGCATAATTAAGCACATCAAATACATATTAATCAATATAAAAAGAACATAACATAATCACCACTTATCCTTTTATTAAATCACCAACTGAATATAGACTTCAAATATTCCTATTGACCATGGACATTGTTTCTCTAGAACTCTCAATAGTAGGTAACCCTCGAGTTGGGGCTATGAATTCAACAAGGAAAAGGATACCTAAGAGAAATATGGTCTAACATTCAGCACAACGATGGCTAGGAAAAGGTACCAAACTCCAAAAAAAGCTACAACATACAGCCTCTCATTCCTCACAAACTGCACAACCCAAGGAAATGTACCCCCTTATTTGCACTACAATCCCTTGGTCTTCCCCACTTCCTCCCAGAACTCAATCACAGGATGGCCATGAAGTGATAGATAATTGTGGCTCTTGTAATTATGGTTACTATAATGGAGTCTTTGCACACCCTCTAGGCCTCACACTCATGGAAACCTATTCCTCACAATTCTCCTTCTAGGGCTCCAATATTACCCAAGGAAATCCAAGGAGAATTATGCACCCAAATTCACCTAGGATTCATGAGGTTCACAAGGTAACAATGTCATAGTGGCTCCTCAACTCACCCCCCACAAGCAATTGTAAGAATGCCAAGAAATATGGAATGAAATCTTTTTCCACAAAAATCCAAGTTTAAATATGCATGTTCTCTTTTTGACAAGTGCTACTCAAATAAATACTCATCCAAAAATTGGGAAATCATTCTCCCACTTGATGGATCAGGATAATAATAATAACTTTAGACTTAGTGTGGAATTTGGTTCAAACCTAAATAGAGAATCTAGCTAGCAATAATTCACACATAACTTGAAAACTTAAAAGAGAGAGAGTAGATATGGAGAGAAATAATAAATAATTGGGTTAACCATTCATCCACACTCAAAGAGTGAATAATTTACAATATATATAAGTTACATGATTAATCCAATGCACCATAGTATTATTCTAGAGAGATATGGAAACACACTAACAAAAACCAGAGTGAACTGCCACCTAGTCCTAGTTAACCATCCATGAAGTCATTACTTGACTGAATCACATGAGTGGAGTGGAGAGAATCTCATGCATGTACATGTGGTGCACCCTCCTAGACTCATTCATGTCAACTTCACCCTCGTGGTAATGATTTCAAGATGAGAATGCAATACTTAGTGATTATTCCAAGGTTTCAATGTGAGACTTGACTCTACAAGTCTAACTAAAGTACAATTGAGTAATCAATAAAGAGGATATGGTGCCCTCATCTAGGGGAAAATATTCTGATATAAGTGAGAAAATCTCTAACCAAGGGTGCCCTCAGCATAGACAATTAAACATAGGATAGGAAATATTAGGCGAGTGTGTAATATCTCCAACACCCCCCTTGAATTTCATGGCATGTGTCTAGAAGGGAGTCTGGGGTGTGTTACACACCCCGACCTTTATTACATCCTCAAAGTTGTTGGAACATAAAGAATTAATGGTTCATAACACATCTGTTGGGTTCAGTCGGTCAATATTTCAACCTACATCTGGATACAGTCAGTCAGGCGATATGGAAACACACTAACAAAAACCAGAGTGAACTGCCACCTAGTCCTAGTTAACCATCCATGAAGTCATTACTTGACTGAATCACATGAGTGGAGTGGAGAGAATCTCATGCATGTACATGTGGTGCACCCTCCTAGACTCATTCATGTCAACTTCACCCTCGTGGTAATGATTTCAAGATGAGAATGCAATACTTAGTGATTATTCCAAGGTTTCAATGTGAGACTTGACTCTACAAGTCTAACTAAAGTACAATTGAGTAATCAATAAAGAGGATATGGTGCCCTCATCTAGGGGAAAATATTCTGATATAAGTGAGAAAATCTCTAACCAAGGGTGCCCTCAGCATAGACAATTAAACATAGGATAGGAAATATTAGGCGAGTGTGTAATATCTCCAACACCCCCCTTGAATGAATACTAGGGAGTATTAATGAATCTCGGAAAGAAGCCATGTTAGGTACCCATTTTACAACACATTCATTAAAAACAATGGAACAAAAAAAAGAGAAGAGGGAAAACCGCACAAGAAAAAACCCTTCCAAGATACAATGTTGAAAAAAGGAGGACAATTGTTAGGCAATTGTGTTCTGCATCTCAAGGAGACATTGCAAGGCTTGAAATCTATGCTTGGTGAAGGTTTTTATGAATATGTATATTTATGTATAGATTTGATGAATTAAATGTACCTGTGAGATGTTCGTATCTATCCACTTTCTCTGAATGGAAGGAAGATCAAATCCCTATCATTTATGGAAGTTTTCCAATATGGATTCCCTTCAACCTCTCCATGGAGCTGAGGGCTAGATGCCAAAATCACATGGAAATTCATGGGAATTACTATTTTAGTGGCTATGAGAGAATGTGGAGCCTCCTCAAACTGGGATCTTGTCCTTCTAGGATCAACATGTTCATGTACAATATCATCGACCAATGGTAGGATGGATTGATCCCATTTGGGTCTTGGATTTGGATCTTCACATGCATGCTCATGTAATTCCAAATATTATTTATAAATCAGATCTGAAATATGATCTAAGGAATATGAGAAGCTGAGAAGCTAAGAAGCTTGTTCTTTTCTCTAAAATCTTCTTTAGGAGGAAGCTGACAAGTTTGTTCTTCCGGTGGCTTTTCTGTGGGATTTTTCTTAGTGTTCTCTGGCATGCATTCTTCACAATATTCCTTTATCCCAAATAGGACCTCCAATTTTTTCCATACTTGATCATCTGGATTTGAGAGTGATACTACATGGAGTTGTATTTCAGGAGAAACAAACATGTAGATAAGTTCAAAATCCATATCCTGTATGTTGAGAAAATGATTTTTCTCATCAGAAGAAGCGAGATTTGTTTCTATTTCCATGGATATTATATATAATTCTCTTATTATGAGAATACTAATAATATTTTTCTTTGAATGGAAGTAATTGTATGGTGTAATAAATGGTGACAACATAAGTAATTCTATTCTTTCTGACTGCTTCAATCTTCTGTACCTGTAAATGAGTGCTTATGTGCCTTCTTCCTAGCACCTATGGGCTCTAATACCATGTGACATTTCAATGAAACATGCAAAAATAATATATATATATATATATATATATATATATATATATATAATCTACATGTTCAAATTAATGCACCATAGTAGTCTTTTAGAGAGATGTGGACACACACTAACATAAATTGGAGTGAATTTCCAACTAGTCCAAGTTAATTTGCCATGCAGTCATTAGTTAACTGACTCATTGTTGGGTTTTAGTATTCCTTCTCTACCATCTAATTTATTGACCTAGGGTTCATGTTTTTCAAGTTTCCAACAAAGCCTCTAAATCTATTGGTCCTCCTGGTAAAATAGAGTACAACACAACACACAGAATGCGCTACACAATCTCACCCGAGATAGATCTAATGGGTGACTGTAAGAATCATGCGTTTACAGCCTAGGATTGAGTGTGAGATATGGGATTTGTATTCTGAACCCTTTATTATAACTTGTGATTTCAACCTACTGTTATTCATGACTATGTAGTAACCTTCATAGCTTATTCCCTCAATATCGCAACAACAATTAAGCAAACAATGTAATAACTCATTCATTCATTAAGAACAATAAATAACTACTAAAAAGATGCTAAATATATGAATTCATTCATCACATTACATAGATGTTATCGTGGTTCACCCTATCCTGGCTCCTAGCTCTTTTATTATGGTAGTTTTGCATATCCAGCATCGTGCACTTACAATTCTCCTCAGATGGCTAAGATCTATATGAGGAGAACTAAATATCACTAGGATCCTCAACCTATGATCTAATCCTCAATATATACCTTCCCTCATCTCCTCTAGCTCAACAACTTACAAAATATTACATAAAAACATTACAAATTCACATCCACTTGTACATATCTATGATGTAATAATAATGCATACCAAGAAAAAAGGGGCAACCCTTACGATACCTTTGTATCTGTATTTATACATTTCAGGCTCTTCAACCATTTACAATATATTAGAAAAACTCTAACCCTACTGACATTAGGTCTTCCTCCCATGCATGCATGTTGTTACTCCTTCCAACTGTCAGTTTCCTTGTGTGTGTTTCCTTGCATGCACACGTGCTTTGTTTCCTTCCAGCTGTTACTTTACTTTCTGCACGCTTTCTTTCCCCATGATAATATTTCTTTCTACTTCGATCTTCTACCAACAATCCCCCAACACTAACATGTGGCTCGTCCCGAGCCACCTATTCTTTATGAGATTCCTCGATCTCCTTGGTGATCGTCTGGAGCTTTTCCTTGAGTATTGCTTCCTGTGTCTGCGCTTGTGTTGTCTTCTCCTTGATTGTGTCCACTATATGAACTGCCACTTCATTGCTGATCAATCATGCACATTATTCTTGGGTCTATGCTATCTGTGTCTTAACTACCTCTTCCTGTGCTATTACTTCTGCTACCTTCTCCTGTAATGGCTCCATTTGAGCCTAACACTCCTATTTCTAGGTTTACGCAGAGATTAGCTCTACCTGCAATTTCTTAATCTCCTACGTCCCTTTGACATGTTCTAAGATTGGTATGGTCTTATGCTTCTACTTGAGCTCTTGTATTTCTATATTGATCCTTTCCTCTTCCTTGTCCCACCATTGGACCTGTGGATCCTCCTCCAACCTTGTCCAAAGTTGTGTTGCTTTATCAAACAAGTCAGTTGTTGTGCTAAGCTACTGCTCTATCTCCTGTAGCTGCATTGTTTCTTCCTATTTCCTTTGCTCCTTGAATGCCGGTGGAGTGGTTGGTGTGAGATATTCTCAGAGATTCTCGATCCCCTTATGATATTGATCAAATGCCTGTGCAATCTGATCAATATTTTTTGTTGCTGTGATTTCCTCACTCTGCATGACCTGTGGAATATTCTCATAAGTTCTTGCCACTTTCTACTCCAATCCATTTCAGTGCTCCCTTTCCTCCTCAGTCTCAAATTTAGTCTTCTCATAGACTATTTCTAGTGTGTCCCACTTCTTTGTTTCCTGCTTCAATTCGATTAAGTCTCTATGTGCATGAGATTGTACCTCGTGGTTGATGCTTACCTGCAACCTGTGTAATGACCCTGATGGTATCCTTGTCAACACAATTTGGATTTGGATTAAGTCTTTGAAAGGTGTCTGCCCCACAATTGCGTCCATGCGCAACATACCGGGGTTGATATGGAATGTTACGTGTGGCTGCAGTATCCCCTAGACTGGCTTTCGTTCTTCCTCTTGAACCCTTCCTTCTGTCTGCGGTGTTGATGGCTCTATGCCCCTGTTGGTGATTGCTATCTGTGCTTCCCTGAAATTCTTGAAGAAATACCCTAATGCTGCCATTTCATTTTGCAGTTTGTCCTTGTGGTGTGATGCATGGTCGAAGTCCCCGGCTAGACAATCTCGGACCATTCTAGTGATAATTTTCCCATCGTCCTCCATGATCATATATTCTGGTGGTGCTCATTGTGCCTTTGATTTCTTGCGCGCACCTCCTATCTACTTAGCTGGTCTCTTTTTTCCACCTGGTTCTTGTTTGTTGGGATTTGAGGCGGTCTCCTATGCTCCCTCAACCTATTTCTGTTGTTCCCTGGTCAGTTGTGTATTCTCCTTCTTCCCCTTCTAGGTCCCTTTCTTCTTTGGCCCTTCATCTTTTTGTGTTGTCTTTCCTTGGCCCTTTCTTGGTCTCTTGGGCACTTGGATCTCTGGAGGCTGCGTTGCTCCCTGTTTTTCCTCTTCCTATGTTGTTCTTTTTGACACATCCCATTTAATGGCTGGAATCCTCCATTCATCAGGCCATTTGTTGATGACCATATCAATATCACCCTTTATGATGTATTAGAACATGTGTAGCCACTATTTAGCCGGATCATGCCTTGCCTATATTCACATTGTTTGTCATGTGTCCTGGAAGTTGGCAATGTCCACATATCACACGAAAACCTCTGGTGTTATTCTCCACATTTGACTGATGGCTTCCTGCATGTCATGTAGGTATGCTTCAAAGATGATCTTGTTCTCTCTCTTATGCTTGGCGTTAGGACCTTCTTTCAACAATATATACCTCTCTCCCGCAGGCTTTGGTCTGGTACCAAAAACTACATACCTTGGTTCTCACCATCCCATGAAGGGTATTAAGGTAATAAACCATGAGTAGTGGAAATTTCTTCCTAGGTCCTGCACATCCTTGCAATCCTCTAGGAACAAGTTTAATAAGTATAGCACCCAAATCACTGAGGTGCCTTCTGCGCACTGTGCTGCAATTGCAATGACTCCAGCTGGTACTTCCTCTCTGCGGCATTTTCTTAGCAACTTGCAAGCTAATATTTTTGTGCCCAATTGTGTGGCTGTGTTGTTGATCCACTTGATAATTATCCCTCTTGTCCCCTTGGTAGTGCCATACTTCTTCTTCATCTCTTCTGCTAGCACTTTCTCCTTGGTTTTGTCATCCAAAAACAATGCGTGATCCATACCCTGAATTGGTAATCTTGTTATTTGCGCAATAATCTAAAAAATTATTGGGATGGGTTTGTCCAGCCATATGTCCCCTCCATGTGTGATTGATAATAGCTTATTGATGCATGTTGTTGCATTCTAGCCTCTGCCAAAATGTGGTAGGTCCAGTAGACCTAAAATTATCGTTTTCTCCAGCCCAGTTTCCCACTGATACGGCTGATCAATTGGTTCTACGAATGGATTTGTGCCTGTAGTCTGTAAAAAGACCCTCTTCGCTACTTCCTAGAACTTTTCTTCATCTGCTATATCATGGTATGACTATTTGAGATTCCCAACATGACCTAGTAGATCTGGTCCTGTCTGTACTTTAGCTAGTATGCATGGTAAAACAATTTTTGTTATAGGTTTCTTGCAAGGTGAACATGGTATTTGTATCTTATATTTTTGTTGGGGTGGTTGGCTCGAAGTTCCAGCAACTTCCAGTTGCTCCTTTGTAAGCCATTCTGGTCAAGCCGAGACATCTTCAGTTGTCTCCCCTTTCAGGTATTCTGTGATGGTCGTTTGAGACTCATCTGGCTCCACTATAAGCCATTCTGGTCAAGCCGAGACATCTTCACTTCTTTCCCCTTTCGGGTGTTCTGTGATGGTCATTTGAGACTCATCTGGCTCCACTACTGTTGTCGGATTCGCCATCGTGCCATTAACTTTCAGAGTTTCTTCTGTATTCTTTGGTTGCACCTCCTTTTAGGAATCTACTTCTTGGCTCTGAGGATCCTATGCCTCTCTGGCCATATTTACATTCATGGCCTCTATCGTTGGTTGTTGAATCTCTTCTAGAATCGCTGTTGGGTTCACTGGTATCATCTCTGGGGATGGGATTTCATCAACATTGACAACCTCTGGAGGCTGTTGTTCACCTTCTTCGGCTTTTCCTCGTGACCTGGTCTGAAATCTAGTTTGCCTGGTGGTCTGGCTTGCTTCTTCTTGCTTAGGCAGTGCGATGATGATGAATGTCAAATGTCTGCTGGGTTCAAACAGTCCTTATGGTTTCTGTGAAATATCTCTGTGTTCTTTCGCCTCTGTCTCTCTTTGTTTATTCTATGTTTATGTATATATATATATATATATATATAAGAAAGTCTAATTGTCCAATCGAAGGACTGAAGAATGGAAGATGAGAACTAGTGTGAGAGACAACCTCAAAGGGATCATCTTGCAGAAATCTAGAAGAAGCATTCAACAAATTGATGCTAGAAGAATTCTCATAAAACCATGCATTACATCTTATAATGATTTTCCGTTTGATAGGATCAAATATTCGATAGGATTTTGACTCTTCAGAGTATCCCATCATGATGAAAATATGGCTCTTTCCATACAACTTATTTCCACAATCATGATGAATGTGATGCTAGAAAACACATTCAAACACACGAAGGTGGCCGACTAAAGACTTATTCCCATACCATTGATCAACTAAATTCATGGAAGGAGAAACTCAAGTCGAGATGGGATTTAGCAAATAATTTGCATAGTATACTGCTTTAGCCTAGAAGCGAGGGGGCAGGTCTTTATCCTACAAAAGACATCTAGCCATTTTGACTAAATTTTGGTTTTTATTTATACAACACCATGTCATTCAGGAGTGTGAGGAACCGAGCACTTGTAGTCAATACCACATCGAAGTAGGTATTCTTCAAAAGGTCAATTTACATACTCTCCACCATTGTCTAATCTCAAACATTTGATGGGTTGAAAGGCCCGAAACTCCTTAAACTTCTCAATTACAAGCAGGGATGATTTTAAGGATGGAAATTTGTTTTAAAATGTAGAAACCTTGGCGAATTTTACTAATCCTTCATATGCCAACTATAAATTTTTGGTGATATTTTTGTAAAAATATTCAAATTTATAAGGATTTTGTATAGTTTTTATAAAGTTTTGGCGATTTTTAAGGTAAAATAATTTTATCCTATAGAATTTGGACGAATCATTTTTAAAATAGCGAATCTCATTTTTGGAAAAACCATGGAAAATTAGCCCATGAGCGAAATTTAGCCCCTAAAATCATCTATGATTACAAGGTTCTTATTTTTTAGGAAAGGATCGATGTGAAGTGAGAGAATAATCAATTAAAGTTAAAATGTATGTTGCACCTGCTAGTGAAGGTAAATTGATGCAACAAACATAAATATGAACTAGTATATATATATATATATATATATGAGAAAGTATGATTGTCCAGTTGATGGAATGGAGAATGGAACATTAGAACCAGTGTGAGAGACAACATCAGAGGGATCATCTTGCAGCAATCCAAAAGAATCATTCAACAAATTGACGCCAGAAGAATTCTCATAAAACTGTGCATTACGTCTTATAATTATTTTTCGTTTGATAGGATCAAACAGTTGATAGTTATATATATATATATATATATATATGAGAAAGTCTGATTGTCCATTTGATGGAATGAAGAATGGAACATAAGAACCAGTGTGAGAGACAACATGAGAGGGATCATCTTGTAGCAATCCAAAAGAAGCATTCAACAAATTGACGCCAGAAGAATTCTCATAAAACTGTGCATTACGTCTTATAATTATTTTCCGTTTGATAGGATCAAACAGTTGATAGTCTTTCTACTCTTCATGATGAAATCATGGTTCTTTCCTTACAACTCCTTTCCACAATCATCATGAATGTGATTCCATAAAACACATCCAAACACACGAAGGTGTCTGACTAAAGGATTCTTCCCATACCATTGCTTGACTAGAGTCATGGAAGGAACAACTCAAGTTGAGATGGGATTGAGCAGATAATTTGCACAGTATACCGCTTTAGCCTAGAAGCGAGGGGGAAGGTATTTATCCTGCAAAAGACATCTATCCATTTTGACAAAATTTTGATTTTTCATTATACAACACCATGTCATTGAGGAGTGTGAGGAACCGACTGCTTCCAATCAATACTATATTGAAGTAGGTATTCTTCAAAATGTCAATTTACATACTCACCACCATTGTCTAATCTCAAAAATTTGATGGGTCGACCACATTATTTTTCACGAAAGGCCTGAAAATCCTTAAACTTCTCAAATACAAGGGTCTTATTTTTTAGGAAAAAGACCAATGTGAAGCGAGAGAATAATCAATTAAATTCAAAATATACCTTGCACCTTCTAGTGAAGGTAAATTGATGCAACAAACATAACTATGAACCAGTTCCAATAGATTATGTGCTCACCATGCTTTTCCAAAGTTGAATGGTTGTCGATGATGTTTCCCAAGCACACATCCTTTGCAGACTCCTTTAGGGGGAAACACCTTCGGCAAACCAACAACCATATTCTGAGTTTACAGGGCCTTTAGACTTTGGAAATTCAAATGTCTGAGTCACTCATGCCAAATTCAAGTTCTTTCTTTGGTGTGAGAAACAAGTGTAGTTAGTTCAAGTTTAGGTTGAGTCGTGTCATGGAACTTGTAAAAACTATCTATCAAGTCGAGAAGCCCTCTAGCAACAATCGACTTCCTTTATTCAAATCACAAACATAGAACTGATCTAGCTAAAATTACACAATGTTACTTATCTATGTTAACTGAGAAATAGAGAACACATTGGCACTAATATTGGGCACATGATAGAAGCTTACAATCTTCCCATGTTGAAAAGCAATATCACTCCAACCAATAATATCCATATCAAAATCATCAACAACATAGATTTTAATCTCCTTAGCTTCTTCCAACCACATGAATAAGGAAGCATCATTAGACACGTGATTATTTCAACCAGAGTTGACCAACCATTTGTTCTACACAGAATGAGATATAAAGGCATGAGAAGTTCTGACTTGGAAGGTGAAATTATCAGTGGGTCAACATACAATGGACAGATCTCCTTCAAGACATTTAACCTTCTTCTCAAGTTATCTCTCTTCTTTTAGCAGACTTTCTCCACATGTCTACCATGATATGTAGGTCGTGATGACCCCTACATTGTCATCCTTCTTTCCATCAACAATGAACTTTGCCTGATCGTATGTTGGATATGGAATCAAAACCTTCATGTGCTGCCATAGTCCTTTTCTCTTCAGTAGGGTTTCCATATTTGGTTCCCATACTACATAATTTAATCCATTCAGAACAACGAGATCAATATTCAAATCCATCTTTGATACCTAGACATAAATTTTTCTATTTCAATAAATTCAAATCACACAACAGATCTAACTCAACAAGTTTTGCAGATAATATGTCAAATTTTTAAACCATCACCTCTGATACCATGTTTGGAATAGGGTGGAGCATGACATGATATAGAGGGAAAAAAAATGAAAATAATCAAAGAGCAAAAAATGTTTTGAAGATAAAGGGTGGTGTCAAAAGACATCCTTACATCATTTAAGAAAAGCACACTGTGATAAGAACACCACAATGCATGTTGCACATATTTATGTGCATGACCTATTGGACAATATTTCATGTTGATAATGACCCAAGGGGTATGTTTTTATAGTCTCAATATCTAACCAACTTCCATAGAATCCAAAATATCTTGTCCACATGCAACTATCAGTTGTTAGAGTTGACTCCGCCAAATACGCAGTATCGAATCAAATCGAAAAGGATGCTCAACAGAACTGCCTAAACGTCCAATTCGTAGTCCATTTCTGGGTTGGTTGATCCACCAAATGATTATATTCGACCATTGGTCAACTGTCCGATCGAAAAACATGTTGACCTCTTGACCGATTGGTTTAGTGTGCTAGTCAATCACCTGACTAACTGTATCCTGATATAGGTCGAAATCTTGACCGACTAAACCCAACAGATGTGTTATGAACCATTAATTCTTGATGTTCCAACAACTTTGAGGATGTAATAAAGGTCAGGGTGTGTAACACACCCTAGACTCCCTTCTAGACACATGTCATGAAATTCAACTTCTTTCCATACAAAGTTTAATATTTTATTTTCCTCTCTCATTAAAACTCGGATAGCATTTATTAATTATGCCCAACAGGGCTTTGATACTCATCTATAATATTGTTCCCTACATATGAACACTCATGTAGTCCTAACAACCTATAAGTTCCATACATAATTTATGCATTTCACATAATAACAATAAGAAATATAATGTACAAAACGATAGCATAATTAATCCCATCAAATACATATTAATCAGTATAAAAAGAACATAACATAATTAACACTTATCCTTTTATTAAATCACCAACTGAATATAGACTTCAAATATTCCTATTGACCATGGACATTGTTTCTCTAGAACTCTCAATAGTAGGTAACCCTCGAGTTGGGGATATGACTTCAACAAGGAAAAGGATACCTAATATAAATACAGTCTAACATTCAACATAGCGATGGCTAGGAAAAGGTACCAAACTCCAACAAAAGTTACAACCTACAGCCTCTCATTCCTCACAACCTGCACAACCTAAGGAAATGTACCCCCTTATTTGCACTACAGTCCCTTGGGCTTCCACTTCCTTCCAGGACTCAATCACAGGATGGCCATGAAGTGTTATATAATTGTGTCTCTTGTAATTCCAGTTACTATAATGGAGTCTTTGCACACCCTCTAGGCCTCACACTCATGGAAACCTATTCCTCACAATTCTCCCTCTAGGGCTCCAATATTGCCCAAGGAAATCCAAGGAGAATTATGCACCCAAATCCACCTAGGATTCATGAGGTTCATAAGGTAACAATGTCATAGTGGCTCCTCAACTCACCCCCACAAGCAATTGTAAGAATGCCAAGAAATATGGAATGAAATCTTTTTCCACAAAAATCCAAGTTTAAATATGCATGTTCTCTTTTTGACAAGTGGTACTCAAATAAATACTCACCCAACAATTGGGAACTCATTCTCCCACTTGATGAATTAGGATAATAATAATAACTTCAGACTTAGTGTGGAATTTGGTTCAAACCTAAATAGAGAATCTAGCTAGCAACAATCCACACATAACTTGAAAACTTGAAAGAGAGAGAGTAGATATGGAGAGAAATAATAAATAATTGGGTTAACCATTCATCCACTCTCAAAGAGTGAGTAATTTACAATATATATAAGTTACATGATCAATCCAATGCGCCATAGTATTATTCTAGAGAGATATGGAAACACACTAAAAAAAACCAGAGTGAACTTCCACCTAGTACTAGTTAACCAACCATACAGTCATTACTTGAATGACTCACATGAGTGAAGTGGAGAGAATCTCATGCATGCACATGTGGTGCACCCTCCTAGCCTCATTCATGTCAACTTCACCCTCGTGGTAATGATTTCAAGATGAGCATGCAATACTTAGTGATTATTCCAAGGTTTCAATGTGAGACTTGACTCTACTACTCTAACTAAAGTACAATTGAGTAATGAATCAAGAGGATATGGTGCCCTCATCTAGGGAAAAATATTCTCATATAAGGGAGAAAATCTCTAACCAAGGGCACCCTCAACATAGACAATTAAACATAGGATAGGAAATATTAGGTGGGTGTGTAATATCTCCAACACCCCCCTTGAATGAATACTAGGGAGTATGAATGAATCTTGAAAAGAAGCCATGTTAGGTCCCCTTTTTACAACACATTTATTAAAAAAAATGGAATAAAAAATAAGAGAAAAGAGGGAAAACCTCACAGGAAAAACCCCCTCCAAGATACAATGCTGAAAAAAGGAGGACAATTGTTAGGCAATTGTGTTCTTCATCTCAAGGAGACTTTGCAAGGCTTGAAATCTATGCTTGGTGAAGGTTTTTATGAATATGTATATTTATGTATAGATTTGATGAAATAAATGTACCTATGAGATGTTTGTATCTATCCACTTTCTCTGAATGGAAGGAAGATCAGATCCCTATCATTTATGGAAGTTTTACAATATGGATTCCCTTCAACCTCTGCATGGCATTGAGGGCCAGATGCCAAAATCACATGGAAATGCATGGGAATTACTATTTTAGTGGAAGTGAGAGAATGTGGAGCCTCCTCAAATTGGGATCTTGTCCTTCTAGGATCGACAAGATCATGTACAAGATCATCGACCAATGGTAGGATGGATTGTTCCCATTTGGGTCCTGGATTTGGATCTTCACATGCATGCTCATGTAATTCCAAATATTATTTATAAATCAGATATGAAATATGATCTAAGGAATATGAGAAGCTGGAAAGCTCAGAATCTTGTTCTTTTCTCCAAAATCTTCTTTAGGAGGAAGCTGAGAAGTTTGTTCTTCCGGTGGATTTTCTGTGAGCGTTTTCTTGGCATTCTCTAGCGTGCATTCTTCACAATATTCCTTTATCCAAAATAGAACCTCCAATTTGTTCCATACTTGATCATCTAGATTTGAGAGTGATACTACATGGCATTGTATCTCAGGAGAAACAAACATGTAGATACGATCGAAAGCCATATCCTGTCTATTGAGAAAATGTTTTTTCTCATCAGCAGAAGCGAAATTTGTTTCTATTTCCATGGATATTATATATAATCCTCTTATTATGAGAATAATAATAATATTTTTCTTCGAATGGAAGTAATTGTATGGTGTAATAAATGATGATGACATAATTAATTATATTCTTTCTGACTGCTTCAATCTTCTGTACCTGTAAATGAGTGCTTATGTGCCTTCTTCCTAGCACCTATGGGTTCTGATACCATGTGATGTTTCAGTGAAACATGCACAAGTAAT
>JASDQU010736168.1:362154-406488 GCA_032191745.1 Picea mariana
AAGATACATGCTCAAATTAATGCACCATAGTAGTATTTTAGAGAGATGTGGACACACACTAACATAAATTGGAGTGAATTTCCAACTAGTCCTAGTTAATTTGCCATGCAATCATTAGTTAACTAACTCACTGTTGGGTTTTAGTATTCCTTCTCTACCTTCTGAGTTATTGACCCAGGGTTCATGTCTTTCAGGTTTCCAACAAAGCCTCTAAAACTATCGGTCCTCCTGGTAAAATAAAAGGCAACACAACACACAGAATGTGTCGCAGTAACCTTCATAGCTTATTCCCTCAATATCGCAACAACAATTAAACAAACAATATAATAACTCAGTCGTTCATTGAGAACAACAAATAACTACTAGAAAGATGCTAAATATATGAATGCATTCATCACATTACACAGATGTTACTGTGGTTCACCCTGTCCTGGCTCCTGGTTCTTTTATTATGGTAGTTCTGCATATCCAGCATCGCATGTTTACAATTCTCCTTAGATGGGTAAGATCTATATGAGGCGAACTAAATCTCACTAGGATCCTCAACCTTCAATCTAATCCTCAATATATACCTTCCCTCATCTCCTCTATCTCAACAACTTACAAAATATTACATAACAACATTACTATTTGCATCCACTTGTACATATCTATGATGTAATAATAATGCATACCAAGAAAAAAGGGGCAACCCTTACGATACCTTCGTATCTGTATTTATACATTTCAGGATCTTCAACCATTTACAATATATTATCAAAACTCTAACCCTATGGACATTAGGTCTTCCTCCCATGCGCTCGTGTTGTTACTCCTTCCAACTGTCGCTTTCCTTGTGTGTGTTTTCTTACATGTGCACATGTTGTGTTTCCTTCCAGCGGTTACTTTACTTTTTGCACGCTTTCTTTCCCCATGACAATATTTCTTTCTACTTCGGTCTTCTACCAACAGGCCGCCAACACTAACATGTGGCTCATCCCGAGCCACCTAATCTTTATGAGATTCCTTGATATCCTTGGTGATCGTCTGGAGCTTTTCCTTGAGCACTGCTGCCTGTGCATTCTTCTCCTTGATTGTGTCCACTATCTGAACTGCCACTTCATCGCTGATCAATCATGTGCATTCTTCCTGGGTCTATGTTATATGTGTCTTAACTACCTCTTCCTCTGCTATTACTTATGCTACCTTCTCCTGTAATGGCTCCATTTGAGCCTGACGCTCCTATTTCTAGGTTTGTGCTGAGATTAGCTCTACCTGCAATTTATTAATCTCCTGTGTCCCTTTGACACGTTCTGGGATTGGTATGGTCTTATGCTTCTACTTGAGCTCTTGGATTTCTGTATTAATCCTTTCCTCTTCCTTGTCCCACCATTGGACCTATGGATCCTCCTCCAACCTTGTCCAAAGTTGTGTTGCTTTATCGAACAAGTCAGTTGTTGTGCTAATCTACTACTCTATCTCCTGCAGCTACATTGTTTCTTCCTATTTCATTTTCTCCTTGAATGCTGGTGGATTGGTTGGTGTGAGATGTTCTCAGAGATTCTTGATCCCTGTCTGATATTGATCAATTTCCTATGCAATCCGATCAATATTTTTTGTTGCTGTGATTTCCTCACTTTGCGCGATGTGTGGAATCTTCTCATAAGTTCTTGCCACTTTCTGCTCCAATCTATTTCGGTTCTCCCTTTCCTCCTCAGTCTCATATTTATCCTTCTTATAGACTATTTCCAGTGTGTCCCACTTCTTTGTTTCTTGCTTCAATTCAGTTAATTCTCTGTGTGCACGAGATTGTACTTCGTGGTTGACACTTACCTGTAATCTATGTAATGCCCCTGATGGTATCCTTGCCAACATAAGTTGAATTTGGCTTAAGTCTTTCAAAGGTGTCTTCCCGACAATTGTGCCCATGCACAGCATACTAGGGTTGATGTGGAATGTTACATGTGGCTGCAGTATCCCCTGGGCTGACTTTAGCTCTTCCTCTTGAACCCTTCCTTCTGTCTGCGGTGTTGATGGATCTATGCCCCTGTTGGTGATTGCTATCTATAATTCCCTAAATTTCTTGAGGAACTGCCCCAATGCTGCCAATTCTTTTTGCAGTTTGTCCCTGTGTTGTGTTGCATGGTCGAAGTCCTCAGCTAGACAATCCTAGACCATTCTAGCGATAATTTCCCCATCGTACAACATAATCATATATTCTAGTGGTGCTCGTTGTGCCTTTGATTTCTTGTGTGCACCTCTTGTCTACGTGGTTGGTCTCTTATTTCCACCTTGTGTGTTGGGATTTGAGGCAGTCTCCTGCACTCCCTCAACCTATTTCTGATGTTCCCTGGTTGGCTATGTATTCTCCTTCTTCCCATTTTGGATCCCTTTCTTCTTTGGCCCTTCATTTTTCTGTGTTGTCTTGCCTTGGCACGTTCTTGGTCTCTTGGGCACTTGGATTTTCGGAGGCTATGTTTCTCCCTGTTCTACCTCTTCCTCTGTTGTTCTTTCTGATAATTCCCATTTAATGGCTAGGATCCTCTATTTGTTGGTCCATTCATTGATGACCATATCAATATCACCCTCTGTGATGTAGTAGCACATGTGTAGCCACTATTTAGCCGGATCCTTCCTTGCTTGTATCCACATTGTTTGTTGTGTGGCCTAGAAGTTGGTAATGTCCGCATCTTGAGTGACAACCTCTATTATTATTATCCACATTCGACTAATGGATTCTTGCATGTCACGTAGGTATGCTTAAAATATGATCCTATTCTCCCTCTTATACCTGGCATTAGGCCCTTCTTTAAGAAATAGATACCTCGCTCCTGTAGGCTTTGGTCTGGTACAAAAAACTACATACCCTGGTTCCCACCATCCCATGAAGTGTATTAAGGTAGTCAACCATGAGTAGTGGAACTCTGTGCCTAGGTCCTGTGCATCCTTGCAGTCCTCTAGGAACAAGTTCAATAATTATGGCACCCAACTCATTGAGTTGCCTTCTACGCACTGGGATATAACCGCAATGACTCCAGTTGGTACTTCCTCTCCGCGGCATTTTCTTAGCAACTTGTAGGCTAAGATTTTTGTGCCCAATTATGTGGTTTTGTTGTTGATCTGCTTGATAATTATCCCTCTTTCTCCCCTGGTGGTGCCATACTTCTACTTCATCTCTTCTTCTCGCACTTTCTCCTTGGTTTTGTCATCCAGAAACAACATGGGATCCATACCCCGAATTGGCAATCATGTTATTTGCACAATAAGCTCAACAATTATGGGGATGGGTTTGTCCAGCCATATGTCCCCTCCATGTGTGATTAATAATATCTTCTTGATGCATGTTGTTTCATTCTAGCCTCTGCCAAAATGTGGTAGGTTCAGTAGACCTAAAATTCTCGTTTTCTCTAGCCCAGTTTCCCACTGATATGACTGATCAATCGGTTCTCCAAATGGATTCATGCCCATAGTCTATAAAAATACCCTCTTCACAAGTTCCAGGAACTTCACTTCATCTGGTACATCATGGTATTAATATTTGAGCTTCCTGACATGACCCAGTAGCTCTGGTCCTGTCTGTACTCCAGCTGGTATGCGTTGTAAAACAATTTCTGTTGCAAGTTTCTTGCAGAGTGAACTTGGTATTTGTATCTTATATTTCTATTGTGGTGGTTGGATTGATGTTCTAGCAGCTTTTGGTTTCTCCTCTGTAAGCCATTCTGGTCAAGCTGAGACATCTTCAGTTGTCTCCCCTTTTGGGTGTTCTGAGATTGTCATTTGAGACTCATCTGGATCCACTACTGCTGTCAGATTCGGTGTCGTTCCATTAACTTTCAGAGTTTCTTCTGTATTCTCTGGTTGCACCTCCTTTTGGGTCTCTGCTTCTTGTCTCTACGGATCTATGTCGTTTTGGCCATATCTACATTCATGGCCTCTGCCATTGGTTATTGAATCTCTTCCAGAATCGATGTGGGGTTCACTGGTATCGTCTCTGGGGATGGGATTTTGTCGACATTGATGACCTACGGTGGTTGTTGTTCACCTTCTTCGGCTTGTCCTCATGACCTGGTTTGAACTCTGGTTTTCTTGGAGTTCTAGATCACTTCTGCTTGCTTAAGTAGTGCCATGGCGGTGAATTTCAAATGTCTGCTGGGTTCGAATGGTCCCTGTGGTCTCTATGAAATATCTTTGTGTTCTTTTGCCTTTGTCACTCTCTATCTATTATCTCTTCGTGAATAGACTTTTGGCTCCCTCACTCGTGTGTTGTATGGATTTCCCATGAAGCTTGTCAGGGACGCTTCCTTTATTATGGATTTACTGCACCTTGATCACCAATTCAATGCATCTTTGGTGGTTTCATACTTGCCATTGCTCTTGTTGTGCCTTCTCCTATTGGGGCAATTAATGTGGCATCCCATCGATCCTTGTCATCCTTTAATTCTTCTTAGTGTTGTCCTGTCATCTTGCTTTTGCCGAATTTCCTTTTCCTGCCTGTTTCCCTTTGTATATAACCATTGTCCTTGCTTTTTTCGAATTCATGTTTCTAACTTCATGTGGCCTTTCCACCTCTGGCACACTATGCCCTCTTTAGCTTTGTTTCCTTTTTGTTCTCTTTTTGATTTTTTTTTTACTGCGTGGTTGGTGGTCGTCTATCCTTATACAGCTTCATTCGACTCCCATTGATAACCCCTCTGATTTCTTTGCCTGCTAAATCTCTTAATTGTATAGCTCCTTCGTCTGTGACATATTTTACTTCATATGGTCCTAACCAATGCATTATGAGATTTCCTAGGTGCTAAAACGATTTACTGTTGTACACCAATACTAGATCTCCTTCCTTGAACATTTTCTTCTTGATGTGTTTATCATGCCAAGCTTTGTCTCTTGTTTTCTGCACTTGTTGGTGGAATCCTACCAATATTCGGTCTTCCTCCATGGTCAATAATTGATCTAGTCTCTCCTATACTGCGCCTTGTGCTTTCATCTGTGTGATTGCTGCTACGTGCAATCTTGGGACTAAATATTCTAATGGCACCATTGTTTCTTGGCCATAAACTAGTTTAAATGGTGTGTGCCCTGTCAATTTTTTGCATGTAGTCATGTATGCCCATAATACTGCTGGTACTTTAAGGTCCCAGTCATCTCTATTGACGTTACAAATATTTGTTAGTGTGTTCGCCAAAATTTTGTTGAAGGCTTCCACTGTTCCATTTGCATGTGGACGATACAGTCTGCTCCTCTGGTGGTGGACTTAAAAAATTTCAGTCATCGCACGAATGGTGTTGTTTATGAAGTGTGTGCCTTTCTCTCTCATCAAAACTCTTGGGCACCCAAATTGAGTGATTACTTGTTCAAACAAAAAGTGTGTTGTTGTTTATGCGCTGTAATCTTTTACTGGTTCGGCTTCCGCCCATCTTGTTAAATATTCTTTCACAATGATAATATACCTAGCCCCTATTCTTTTTGTTAGTGGGTTGATTGGTCCCACAAAGTTTATTTCCCACTTATCAAATGCCTATAATGTTACTTGTGGTCATGATGGAATCTTGTCCCTTCTATTGGGTTTGCCTACCCTTTGACAAACATCACATATTTGACAGTACTCCTTCGAGTCTTTGTGAATCGTTGGCCAGCATAGTCCTGTGCACAATGCCTTATGTGTGGTAGCTTTACCTGCATAATTCCCTCCTTCTACTCCCTTGTGGGATTCTTCTAAGACTCTTTGTATTTTGTGCTCTAACACATATCTTCACAATATGTTATTTGTGCCCATTTTATATAAATGTCCTACAATCAGTTGATAGTTGGTAGCGTAGACTACTAGGTTTTTCTTCTGTACGGTGTTATATTCTTGTGGCGCAGTAATTGTACTCAAGTAATGAATGATATCTTTGAAGTATTCATCACCAATCTGTACTGAGAATAACTATGCATATGGAAAGTTGTCTTCTAAATTCGTAGGTTCTTCTCCATTTGTGACCCTCGACAGGTGGTCAGGTCCTACATTTAATTTCCTTGGTTTGACTATTACTTCAAAGTCAAATTATTGGAATAGTAGTAACCATCGATAGATTTTTCCCCCCAACACTATCTTGTTGACTAGGTATTTCAGGGCTGAGTGATCTATGAACATTTTAAAGTGCTTCCCCAATAAGTAATGTTTGAATTTCTGCAGTGCATAGACCATGGCTAGGCCTTCTCTTTCTATCATGTTATAGTTATGTTCTGAGTCTGATAACTTTCTTCTTGCAAATGTTATCAGGTGATCCAATTCTCCTGCTCCTGGCTACGCTAAGATAGCTCCAAGTTCTATGGATTATGCATCTACATGCACATGGAATGTCTTTTCCCAGTCTGGAAATACCAATATCGGCACCGTAACTACATTTTCCTTCAAGGTACCCAGACTGTGTTAACACTCGTCGTTCCACTGAAACTTTGTATCATTTCTTAACATCTTTTCCATTGGTGTTATGATATTCGCATATCCTTTGATGAATTTCTTGTAGTATCCTATGTGTCCTATCATCACTCTTAGATGACATACTATTTTTGGTGCTGGAAAATTAACAATGAATGCAATCTTTGTCGGATCTACTAATAAACCTTATTTTCATACTATGTGGCCCAACAGTATCCCAAATGGTGTTCCAAATATGCATTTCTTGATGTTCAGTGATATCTAGCACTATCTGCATCTTTCTAACATCAACCATAAAAATTCCACATGGTTTTTCAACATACTACATACTGTTCAATCATCCAGGTATACTTTGAGAAACTGATGGATGAATTCCTTAAATGCTGCAATGACCACTCTGGAGAATATTGTTGGTGCATTCCTCAGTCCAAATGGCATGACTGTGTATTGATAATATCCCCATTCTTTCAAAAACATGGTCTTGTATCTATCCTTTTGTTCTATATTAATATGATGGTAGCCTAAGAATCCATCAGTGAATGAGTAAGCTTCATGTCCTCCTACATTCTCTAACACTTCATCTGTGAACGGTGTAGGGAATGGGTCATGTAGGAATGCATCGTTAAACTTCCTTAATTCGATGCATATCCTGATCCCTCCTTGTTTCTTTTCCTGTACTACCATTAGACTTATCCATGCTGACTCCTCAACTACTTCTATGATGCCGGCTTCAAGCATCCTGTCCATCTCAGCTTTGAATTTCTATTTGTATATTGGGTTCAATATGTAGTGTCTCTGTCTAATAAGTATTGCGTCAGGTTTGAGTGGTATCTTCATTTCTCCCAGTTCTCCAACTATACCCTTCATCTCTATGAATGTTGTGGAAAAGAGGTCATTGTATTCACGCAACAACTCTGTGATACTTTCTACTATTTTCTCATCCCAGTAGTCTCCAATGCTAGCCATTTTGGGCTGCTTAGTTGTCCCGATGTTAAATTTATTTACCTTGATTGGTATGGAAATGAATTTTAATTATATGGGTGGTCCTTTCACATCTCTTTCACCTTCTACTTCTTCAATCTAAATATCACGCGAATCATCTTCATCCGGTGCTTCTTCTTGTACCTGGTAACAAGACAACAATTCCTTGACAGTCTGTTTATTCCATTGTTGTTCTTTTGTGATTAGTTCTATTTCTAGTTCTTTGATGAATATTAATCCTCTTATATATTTAAGGGTTGTATCTATGTTGGGGTTCTCATGATCGAATGAGAAAGTGACTGAAAACATCTTTTGCAATGTCATCCATGTCACAGTTCCTTTGTGCAATTCCTGGTCTGTATACTAGTTTGTTAGTATGCCCTCTAGAGTATGTATGAAATGATTAAGTCATTCCTCTAGTGGTGTCATTTTCCATAACGTTCTACATGCCTCCAAGTGTTCCTTTGGTGCTCCGTGTCCTTCATATTTCTACTGTTTGTTGTTTTTCTGTTCTACGTCGAACCTTATGCGCAGTAACCACTTACATTGGTACCAGTCTGTGATTGTATCTTTGTGTGCACCCCACCATCTTTCTAGTGTGGCCTTTAGTGCTAGTTCAAATGCTAATATTCTATGGTTCTCTAACACTACGTATTCACACTGTGTCAATAATGTTTCCAAATCATTTATTCCGTGGAAACTAGGTGGTTCCCTAATTTCGGTGCCTATCCATCTTACTGCGTGGTCTATTCTTTCATATCTTTGCATGGATACTTCATCTAGTCTCTGCTACCAGTTCTCTAGACCGGTGTCTGATTCAGTTGCACATGAAGTAATGCTCTACCAACTCAATATCCCATCTGCAATTGGGTTTACATAATCCTCATCGTCCGTAGTTGTTGGGTACAACTGGTCGATTTCCTCTAAGTATAGGCAAGTAGGTTCTTCAAACCTCTCCCCTTCTCATTGGTCTAATGGCATGATGAACCTGTATTCTCTGGACTCAAATGTCATTTTCCTGGTCTTCAAATTAATTATGGCCTGGTTGTCAAACACCCAATCCAGAACAAGTAATTCTGGTTAAGGTCTACTATTTAAATGACTTTAAAATCTTCTTTAGTGTGCACTCCATCAAGGTCTAGTGTCACTCCTTTAAGTCTACCTATTGGTAGGACTCAATGTTGGTTTGCTAGTTTCAATTGAACAGGTGAGTATCCTAATGTTGGCTCTCCCATGCATTTCCATGTCTTATTTGGGAATACATTAACTTCATATCCTATATCTAGTATAATGTCTCCCATTTTGAAATCCCTAATGTTAGCATTCAGTCTAAATTCCCTACTTTTTCTTCATTTTGTGTGTAGATGATTAATTGTCTTTGGTTCTAGTTTGTCTTTCGTCTCGCTGCTACATTTTTCTAGGATGTTTTGAAATATTTTCACATAGGATTGATCACTTAATACTTTTACACATGATTTCAAAAATCCTTTGATTGTACTTACTTATCCTGTGGTCTGCATTTCCCTGGTATCATCCAATGATGGAGGCATCTCATATTCTGGTGCTTCCTTGTTACGCTGCGCAGTTGAAGTCGACACTGTGCCTTCCTTCTAAAATTCTTGTCTAGCCTCTTTAAAGATCTCATTTTCCTTCTGCACATCGAACTTCTTCCTAGGTTGAGTGTTCTTCTTTACCCATTTGTTCTACACTGGTTCTTTTCAAACTACGTCAGTGCCTATTTTATCTCCTCTGCAGGTAACTATGTTGATGTTTCATCCTTCATCCCTTGCTTCGGCTAAAGTCCTCTAAAATTTTTTGTTGTTTTGGTTCCTCTTTTCCTTAATCCTCACTATTAGTGTCAAACATCCCTCTGTATCGTGGTCCGATGTGTGACAATACATACAAGTTGTTCGTGGAAGTGGACATTCCCTTGCATAATGTCCCCATTTCTGACAATTTTGACATGTGACTGGTCCTCTACCTCATCCAAAACCTCCTCTATCTTATCCTCCTCCTCTATAGCCTACTCGATCACCTCTCAGTGTGTTATATGGACGCACCTGATTATACTACGTGGTATTGTACTGAAGTTGTGTCGGGTTGTACTATGGTTGTGCGTTATTGTATGGTTGTTGCACAATATTATACTGTTTTTGCGCAGTGTTGTATGGAGTTGGGACTTGATTGAACTGTGGTGTTACTTTCCCAGTCATCATTTCATCCTATACCCTATATGCATCTAATGTCCTTTCTTGCATCAGCTCCATAGTTATACAATATTTATCATCGTGGCCCACTGACTTGCAAACAGTGCAATATGAACTCTTGGGGACTATCTGGTATTTCTGCATCATCGTGTAGTGATAAGGTTCATGACCCTCTTTCTTACAGATTTCTCACCATAATCCTCCTGTTGGTAATGGATTCAACATTCTTGTTGGCATATACTGCGCGAACAGTTGGCAATCGTTCTTGTGGTGTCCTTATGTCTTGCACGTGGTACACCAAACAACTTCTCATTTGTCCTTGTTCTTATTCTAGTTCAGCTGAAACATGAGATTCTTCAAATACTCCTTCAGTTATTTGATAGATGGGTCTGCCTGTTGGTACTGGTTTTCTTCCAGTTGCAAGGTTGCCTATAGAGCCTCTGCATGCATTTGAAATTTTTGTTGTCGTGAAGGGTATTTTAAGTGTGGGAGTAGTGAATTGACAAACAGGTGCTATTGCATATCGGTTATGAGATATTTTAACTTTCCCTTTAGTCTCTTGATTCTCTGGTCAATCTCCCATGCAGATTCTCCTAGTTTCTGTCTTATTTTGATCATCTCATTCATGTACTGAACCTCTAATCTCGGCTTCTGGAACTCATTAATCAGTAACTTCTTAATTTCTACCAGTGTCCTTGTCATCCCAAGGGCACTGTTTATGTCTAGACTCATGTACCAATCTAGTGTATGGTCTCTTAGCATAATAGCTAGTTGCATGAGTTTGGTATCTTCTTCAGTGATCTATTTTGATTCCTATATCTTTGTACAAATGAACAAGTGCTTCTTAGCATCTTCTGCTACTTCTCCCTGAAATTATGGTAACCTGATGGTAGGATCGTGTCCTGCCATTTTGAAGACTGAACTACTACCTCCTCCGTAGAGTGTAGATACTTGACTAGTGTTGCTTGAACTAGATCCTCCAGTTGTTGTTCCTTGTGTATATGTACTTCTTGTTGTCGGACTTCCTCCGAACTGCGGTTTTCTAAATGATGGTGTTCTCTTTGGTGTATTAGTCGCACATGGGTTTATGGGTTCCACACTGATTTCCTCGTCTTCCTGTCATATGTTGTGCACAAGATTTCCTCAATCTTCTCAATGGCCCGAAGATCCTCTACCTCTTCCTCATCACTCACCAAGCCTTCCCTCGCGGTTATATCTCTCTTCTTGGTATTCACCTTGTATTGGTAGGGTGCTCCGCTACGCGTCTTTCTAGTTGTCTCCAAGATCCACCAGATCTGGTCATCATCCATCATGATTAGGTTCAATGGTTCCTCCTTCTTGCCTATATCCTTTCCTCCTTTCATTTCTCCTATCTTTGTCAGTGCTTCCCCCCTTTCCCCATGCACATAGGGAAGTTTATCTATTCGATTCCATTGTCATTATGCCCTTTTTATATAGGAGTATCTTAATGGAAGTATACGGTGATAGAATGTACCTTCCTTGAGGTCTGCATAGAAATTATTGCTCTGCTTTGTTGTATGACTTCATTGTGTCAACTACAAACTCTATTATAAACCCTGCCACAATACTATCAATCAAGCCAAAATTATACTACGCGGGTGAATTTGTTGTTCACCTGTTGTAACTGCTCGATTTACTGGGTTCTAATCTAACTTTCGAAACTAGTTCATCACGTGGTTATCCTTCAACCTTAATATCCACTCCTACAATAGATGTAGAAAATCACAGAAAAAGACTTCGTGCAAATCAGTAAACACGTATCTGCCAAGATATTTGCAGGGTGTTATTCTAGTTTCTATTGTCTTTCTGTGAAAAATCTAGCTCTGTGGTTCTCAACCAGGTTTCAATTTATACTTTTGTGGGGTTCCACAATCTCAACATCCCCTTCTAATGGCTCATTGCTCATTTCCCGCTCCACCTATCTCATCTACTCAATCCTCATATGTTCCTTCTGACAGAAACAGAACCATTTGTTGGGTTTTAGTTTTTATTATCTACCATCTGAGTTATTGACCCAGGGTTCATGTCTTTTGGGTTTCCAAAAAATCCTATAAAACCATCGGCCCTCATGGTAAACCAAAAGGCAATGCAACACACAGAATGCGCCATGCAGTCTCACCCGAGATAGCTTTAATGGGTGGTTGTAAGACTCAATCATTTACAACCTAGGATTGAGTGTGATATATGGGATCTGTATTATGAACCCTTTATTATAACTTGTTATTGCAACCTACTTTTATTCATGACTACGCAGTAACCTTCATATTTTATTCCCTCAATATCGCAACAACAATTAAACAAACAATGTAATAACTCATTCATTCATTTAGAACAGCAAATAACTATTGAAAATATGATAAATATATGTATTCATTCATCACATTACACAGATGTTACTGTGGTTCACCCCCTCCTGGGATACCCCCACAAAGATTTGGATCCTGTCTCTTTTATTATGGTAGTTTTGTGTATCCAGCGTTGCATGCTTATAATTCTCCTCAGATGGGTAAGATCTATATGAGGTGAACTAAGTAGCACCAAGCTCCTCAGCCTGCAATCTAATCCTCAATATCTACATTCCCTCATCTCCTCTATCTCAACAACTTACAAAATAGTACATAACAACATTACAATTCACATCCACTCATACATATCTATGATGTAATAATAATGCATACCAAGAAAAAAGGGGCAACCCTTACGATACCTTTGTATCTGTATTTATACATTTTGGGCTCTTCAGCCATTTACAATATATTATCAAAAAACTAACCCTACCAATGTTAGGTCTTCCTCCCATGCATGCATGTTGTTCCTCCTTCCAGTTGTCGCTTTCCTTGTGCACGTTTCCTTACATGCGCACGTGTTGTGTTTCCTTCCAGCTATTACTTTACTTTCTGCATGCTTTCTTTCCCCATGATCATCCTTCTTTCTACTTTGGTCTTCTTCCAACACTCACACAAGTGGAGTGGAGATAATATCATGCATGCATATGTGGTGCAACATCCTAACCTCATGCATGTCAAGTGCTCCCTCTTGGTGATGATTCCAAGGTGAGCAAGCAACACTTGGTGATAATTCCAAGGTTGTCATGTGAGACTTGAATCCACTAGTCTAACTAAAGTACAACTGATTAATGACTAAAGAGGATGTGGCACTCTCATCTAGGGGAAAATATTATCATATAGGGGAGAATATCTATGACCAAGGGCACCCTCAACATAGATAATTAAACATAGGATATGAAATACTAGGTGGGTGTGTATTATATCCAACACCCCCCTAAATGAATATTAGGGAGTATGAGTGGATCCCAACATGAATCCATGTTAGGTGACCATTTTACATTGCAATTATTAAAAAAATGGAACAAAAAATAAAGAAAGAGGGAAAACCTCATGGGAACCCGCCCCCTCAAGATATAATGCTGAGAAAAAGGAGTTCAACTGCTAGGAAACTGTGTTCTTCATATCAAGGAGACCTCACAAGGGTTGAAATCTATTATCTATCAAGGTTTTGAACAAAATGTATATTTATGTACGGATATGATGAAGTAAATGAACCAGTGAGATGTATGTATCTATCCACTTTACCTCTGCATGGACCTAAGAGTCAGATGCCATAATCTTGTGGCAATGCATGGGAATTATTGGTTTTGTGGTAGTGAGAGTATGTGGAGCCTCTTGAAGTTGGGATCTCATCCTTCCAGGATAGAGAGGATCATCTAAAAGATCATCGACTTCCAGTAAGATTGATCTAGGTGGATATTGGTGGCCACCCACCTATTCCAACTGGCTCCTCATGTTTGTTTTTTGTTCAACACATTCTTCTGTACTTATTTGTAATTGTGGGTTCTACACTTTTGGGGCTGTCTAAAGCCCCATACATCTTTTAGGTGGATATGGGTGGCCTCTCACCTAATCCAACTGACTTATTTTGTATGTTTTCATGTCATCACATCTTGTTGTACTTCCAAGTTCGTTTTGGGGCCCTAAACATTATTTTTTGGGCTTTCCACAAACAAATTGTAGACAAAGTTAGTGTTTGAAGGCAGAATGTGTATTTCTCTGAAAGACCTTTCCAACGGGATATCATGCACCAAAAATAGATATCGTATGAAAAAGTTATGACCCTGGGAAGTTGAGGTACCAAATTACACCAACTTACCCATAAGGCCCACATGACTTTTGGTGTTTCACCTTCTAGGGTTACGTTTTTGGATGTCTAGGGTTTTGGCATTGATGAGCAATATCAAAAAGGCCTCTAGAGCCTCATTGTAATCCATTCTTCTCATATGGATGCACGTAGCAGCCACATCTCTTCTCAGAGATAGCTACCACCATTAGAGCAAGTGTTTTAGTGCTACAGTTTTACACTTTCAGCCTATTTCATTATTTAATAGAAGATATTGTTCATTGGATATCTATGTTATTCTTCATATCTCAATGATTATTGTATTCAATCTGTTAATTAGTTTGTTCCGCTCCTAAATCCGGATCAATGGTATCATAGTGGTCTGCTCTTCATTTATTTTTATTCGTGCATGCCCCCGACAATATCTAGGTACAAGAAGTTGGGACTCGAACCAATCGAGCCATTGCAAGATTGATCACATCGAGCCTAACAAAAACCCATGGGGGATGAAAATAAATATGATGGAGTAGGATATCCTATTAAAATGTTTCTTGAGGAAGCCCTCATGTGAAAAAGGAACGAAATGATGGACAACTTCGCGAAGCTCCTTCGACGGCTTCCCACAAGAGAGGCATCTTCATTAAGCGGACATGCAATCCCCTTCAAGGTACAGGTAAATTTTGATATTCCATTATTTGAAGGATTGATAGTTGTGGATGTTGGCGATAAATGGTTGAATATATTTGAAGGGAATTTTTCAGTCCACAATTTTTCTGATAGGGAAAAGATCACTTTTGCACTCCTCAAGGTTGTTCCCCATGTTAAATATTGGTGGGATACTTACTCTGAGAAAAGGGTCGTAGAGGAATATGCAATTTTTTTGGTGGCCCCTACATGGGATTCCTTCTGAGAGGCCATTAAAGAACAATACTACCTTGTTGGAAGCTACAAGGACCAGTACACCAGATGGACCACCCTACGTCAAGAAAGGGACCAAACAGTACCAGATTTCACCAATATTTTCCATACCCTATGCACCAAATTGGGTATCAAAGACTCTAAGAGTCATCTGGTGCTCAAATATCACGGTTGTTTGCATAGATACATTCAAACATAAATGGATTTCTTGGACATCTCCTCATTGGGATGACTGATAGATACGCTGTCAAGATCGAGTAGAAATTTAAGAAGAAAAGGTGAGAGATTGGATTTGCAAACCCCTCACAGCTTAAGTAGGGAAACGGTAGCCCCAACCCACATGGAAAGGTACCAAGTCAAGATGGATTTCCTCAGGACAACCATTCCAAGACACAACACAAGAAGGGAAATGAGAAGACAAAGAAGGACATGAGAAAATGGTGTGAGTAACATAAACATCCTTGGCACAACAACGAATAATGTCACTCCAAGAAGTCCCTCGTGGTCGAGCTGAAGGCTTCTGAGTCAGAGGTTGATTCTAATTCTAATTCAAATCTTGAAGGAGGGAAGCGGATTATTGATGTTGAACCCAGTGCCACTATCGCTACCACCAAATTCCGGCCAAGCGAACTAGAAGAACCAGAGGAAAGGGAACGCTTCTTTCACTTGTAGATGTGGGTAAAGGAGGATCTATTTCATTTCATTGTCTATAGTAGTAGTCAGAAGAAATCAATTTCAGCAGAGGTCATCAAGCAACTAGACTTGCCAATGAATCCACACCAACAACCATACACCATTGGTTGGATTCACCAAGGAAGAGATCTTTGTGTTAGCCAACAGTGCCATCTTCCCTATGGCATCTAGCCTTTCAAGGATGAGGTACTGTTTGATATTGCTCCTCTTGAATTTTGTGATGTTCTTTTAGGAAAATCATATTTATGGAAGCATCATGTTGTGTATGATTCTAGACCCCGTAGTGTTATTATTACTTTGGGTAGACAATTGTACAAGATCCCAAAGGTAACATCACCTACTGCTATTTCTTTAATCTCTGTTAAGAAATACAGTAAGGTCATTTCATAGATCGGGAAGTTCGTCTTCTTTGTGATCCATGCTCACTGTAAGAAAAAAGTTGTTGCCACATCCATGGACTCTAAACAATGCCTCTATTTGCAGAAAAAGCAAGTGGATGGGATCGTGGAAGAATATAGAGACATATTCCCCTCACCTACATGGGTACCAACAGACTTCCAAGTCAAGCATCCAATTGATCTGACCCCTGGTGCATCTCTACCTAATGGGTCAGTCTATCGATGCTCGCTGATGGAAAATGATGAAATAAGGTGTCAAATCCGGGAGCTTATTCAAAAGGGGAACATCAGACCCAAATCCTCCCCTTACAGAAGACTGATTGTACTGGTGCAAAAGAGGGACGAGACTTGGTGATTCTGCATTGATTATAGAGCCCTAAATAAAATCACAGTCAGGAACTGCTACCCCATTCCCAGGATTGATGACCTTCTTGAACAACTCAAGGGGGAAAATTTCTTCAACAATATTTACCTAAAGTTTAGCTACCACCATGTTCCCATCAAACCAATTGATGTATGGAAGGCAACCTTCAAATCTAAAGAAGGTCTCTACGAATGGCTAGTCATGCCCTTTGGCTTAACAAATGAACCAACCACTTTCATGAGGTTGATGGATGATGTATTGAGACCCTTCACCAAATCCTTTGTGGTAGTATATTTGGATGACATCCTCATCTTCAATAGAACATGGGAGGAGAACATGCGACATATTCAACAAGTTTTGAGCACTCTGTGGCAGCACAAGCTTTATGCCAACTTGGAAAAATTCTCTTTTGGCACGAATTGGGCCCAATACTTGGGCTACATTGTTGATGAGAATGGGGTACATGTTGATCCAACTAAGATCTAAGTATTCCTTCACTGACCAGCCTCAACCACACTGACCGATATTTAGAGCTTCTTAGGACTAGCCAACTTCTACCGACAGTTTGTGTTGGGATTATCCCATATTGCATGGGCCCTTAGCATGGTGACAAAGGGTGGTGGTAGGGAAACGTTCATGTGGGGGAATGAGAAACAACATGCATTCAATGATATGAAGCATCACTTGTGCTCATCTCCCATACTCTCCTTGCCCGATCTGCAACAACCATTCGATATTGAGACTGATGTGTCTGACTATGTTGTGGGCACAGTTCTCACTCAGCATAGGCATCCAATGGCATACCATAGTGAGACACTATCTGATACTATTAATAAATACCTTGCCTATGAAAAGGAAATGTATTCCATTGTATGAGCCTTTCGTCAATGGAAACAATACATTCTGGGGAAAGAGACGATCATACACACTAATCACAAGCCTTTGCAGTTCATACAAACACAAGGGGAAATTGTTGAACGACCGCCATCAGAAGTGGTCCACCTACATGCAACAACTCCATATCAACATCAAGTATAAGAAATGTATTTCCAATCATGTCATTGACTGCCTCAGTTGGCCTTCTGTGGCTGCACTCACCACTGTGCTCCATTCTTGTGGACATGAAGCATCTGAGTGGCCCCAACTTTAGTAGCAAAATCCAGACTTCACCACCACCTATCAACTCTTGGGTATAGGTGCAACTGTCACCAATTTTCACATTCAAGACAGACTCTTATGACACTTGGGCCATATATGTGTTCCTATAAGAGAGCGTGCAAAGATGATTTGGGAAGCCCACTACAATCGTATGGTAGAACATTTTTGCATAGAGAAAACTATGGTCGTTCTTCAGAAACATTTTTATTAGCCAAAAATTCGACAAGACATCAACAAGTATATTATAACTTGCACTGCCTATGCCATTGACAAGCCAACCATCAAGAAGCAAGGCTTATACAACCCTCTTCCTATTCTTGAGAAGTCTTGGGAATTCATCTCAATGGATTACATGTCTAGCTTGTTTTCCACCATAAAAGGAAATGACTGTGTGTTTGTGGTCATTGATCGGTTTTCAAAGATGGCCATCCTCACAGCTTTTAAGAAGAATTTCATAGCCATATATACTTCCAAGCTCTTCCTTGAATGAGTGTGGGTCCACTTTGGGATACCACAGACCATCATCTCCAACCGAGACTACAAGTTCCTCAACACATTTTGTTCGAGTCCCTGGTCTTTGTTGGACACCAAGCTCACAAAATCCACTGCTTTCCACCCCCAAACCAATGTCCAAACAGAGGCCTTCAATCAGATGATTGTGAACATCCTACTCATGAAAAATTCTAAGCATCCACGTACATGGGACAAGAGTCTCCCATATGTCCAACACAATTACAATAGGACTCTCCATAGTTCCACCGGCCATAGCCCATTTCAGGTGGGTCTGGGATTCCAATCCTTGGGACCCATTGATGTTGCACTTCCTCTTGCCACTGCACAGACAAAAGCTTCCCCTGATCAGTCCATGATTGACAAAGCCACCAAATTCATTGAGAGGATTCATCACATCCACCAACAGGTCTAGTATATTTTGTAGAAATTCAATGCTAAGTACAAGTAGTGCCATGATCAACATAGGGTACCACACCAGTTTTAGGTTGGTGACAAAGTCTAGTTACAATTGCAGAAGGAGTGTCTCACTGAGCCCCATCGAAAGATTCACCCACTTTTTTATGGACCTTAAACTATCACCAAGGCTGTGGGTAGAAATGATTTTGATCTCAACACTCCACCCTTCCTTGGCCTGCATCCAGTATTCAATGTGGACCTCCTTAGGCCATATTTTCCACCATTATTGGACACCTATGAGATAAAAGAAAAGTTGACACCAACAGAGCTCAACCCTAACTATGTGGAACAAGCATCCATTGATCATATAGTGGACACACAAGTCAAGGGAACTCGCCAGTAGAGGATCCAAATTTATCGGGTTGTCAAGGCAAGGAAACTCCTACACCAAGGCAAGTGGCTCACCCGAGGCCAAATCCAGTAGAAGTTTCCTCACCTCATGGGGAAGCTCAACACAATGGAGACCATTTATTCCTAAGGGGGGAGGATTGATCCAGGTGGATATTGGTGGCTACCCACCTATTCCAACTGGCTCCTCATGTCCATTTTTTTTTCAACACGTTCTTATGTATTGCTTTGTAATTGTGGGTTCTACACTTCTGGGGCTGTCTGAAGCCCCACACATGCTCCAGGCGGATACAGGTGGCCTCTCGCCTAATCCAAATATCTTATTTTGTATATTTTTATGTCAACACATCTTGTTGTACTTCCAGGGTTGTTTTGGGGCCCTAAACGTTGTTTTTTTGGCTCGTCCTAGTCAAACTATAGACAGAGTCAGAGTTTTATGGTAGAATACATATTTCTTTGAAATACCTTTCCAACATGCTATCACACGCCTAAAATGGAGGTCGTATGCAAAATTTATGACCCTAGGAAGTTGAGGTACCAAATTACACCAACTTACCCATAGGGCCCACATGACTTTTGACGTTTCACCTTCTAGGGTTAGGTTTTTGGATGTCTAGGGTTTTGGCATTCATGAATAATATATAAAAGGCCTCTAGAGCCTCATTGTAATCTATTCTTCTCAGACTGATGCACGTAGAAGCCACATCTCTTCTCAGAGATAGCTACCACCATTCGAGCAAGTGTTTCAGTGATGCATTTTTATAGTTTCAGTCTATTTCATTATTTAATAGAAGATATTGTTCACTAGATATCTGTGTTATTATTCATATCTTTGTGTTTATTGTATTTAATCTGTTAATTAGTTCCTTCCAATCCTAAATATGGATCAAAGATGGACTATGCCCATTTGGGTCTTGGATTTGGATATTCATATGCATGCTCATGTACCTCCAAATTCAGTTTTAGTTTCCATGGTTTTTCGATATAAGCCTCTTCTTTTGAGAAGAGTAAGAATCTTTGGCTTCCAATTGAAATAATTTTATTCTGTAAGAAATGTTGACCTTGGAAGTAGTTCAATTATTTATGACTATTTCAATCTTCTATACCTACAAATGAGTGCTTTTGTGCCTTCTTCCTAACACCTGTGGTCTCTCATACCATGTGATTTTTTGGTGAAATATACATAAAGGAACTAGATATAAGCTACATGGTCAAACTAATGAACCACAATAGTCTTCTAGAGAGATGTGGATACACACTAACAAAAACCATAGTGAAATACCACATAGTCCTAGTTAACTGATTATGTAGTCATCATTTAACTGAATCACACAAGTCAAGTGGAGAGAATATTATGCATTCACATGTGGTGTGCCCTCCTAGCCTCCTGCATGTGAATTATTCCATCCTAGTGATGATTCCAAGGTGATCGTGCAACACTTGGTGATAATTTCAATGTTTCCATGTGAGACTTGACTCGACTAGTCTAATTGAAGTACAACTGAGTAATGACTAAAGAGGATGTGGTTCCCTCATCTTGGGGAGAATATTTTCATCTTGGGGAGAATATTTTCATCTAGGGGAGAACATGTTTGACTAGGGGTGTCCTCAAGATAGAAAATTAAACACAGGATATGAAATACTAGGTGGGTGTGTAATATCTCCAACACTTAGGACTTAGGGATATATTATTATATTTCTAGGTTTAAGCCCCCTTGAATTATCCCCTTTCCTTAATCCCTTATCCCTCTTTCCCTCTCGTGGAGTTCTATCCCCCCATATTCTCTTGTTTTACTTGGTCTATATCAGTGATGAATTTTATTAATATATCTAAGTGTGATTACAATGTACAATTCTAGGCTCATTGACCTTTCAACATACAGTCTCTCCGACCTAATATCACATAGGCACTCTAACCAAAAACATATATACATAGGCACTCCAGACCAAAACCACTCTGGCTTAGCAACCTATATAATCATATATACAAATAAACATTTACAACATGGGGATTAACCCAGGGTATTGCATTCCCATCCCCCTTATTTATTCACTATCCTTGGTTCATTATATACACATGTACAATAAAAAATATTCAAAAATCTTCAAAAAGTTGTGGGTACTCTTTCGGCATGGAATCCTCATGCTCCTATGTAGCATCTTTAGTATCGTAGTAGGTCCACTAGAACTTTACCAATCCTATGGCTTGATTCCATAGCACCTTGACCTTCTTTTCCAATATGCACACTAGTTGGACCCAAAAGTCACCCTCATGCTCCTCTTAGATCACAGTCAAATCAATTACATGGTTAACATAAGGCACATACTTCTTAATAAAAGGAACATGAAACACATTATCTATGCACATGGATGAAAAAAATGCAAGCATGTATGCAATATGACCAATCCTCTCAAGGATTTCAAATGGTCCACAATATCTTGCTACCCTTTTTGGGCAGCTTCCCAATCTCAATGAACTTTTTTTATCCTTCACTTTCAAGAAGACATGCTCACCCAATTTGAATTCTCTATATATTATGCATTTGTTTGCATAAATTTTCTTCCTATTTTGCACAACCTTTAAATTCTATATTATTTTCACCATATTCTCTTCCATTTCCCTAAGAAACTCTATCCCGTTGATGGCTCTATCATCTCGGTTGTCCCAACTCACTGGTATGTTACACTTTCTACCATACAATTCTTCAAATGGGATCATATTCAAATATGTATGACACTCATTATTATAAGCAAATTCAAATAAATGAAGATAATCTTCCATTTTGATGGTTGATCCATAGGATACATCCTCAACATATATTCAATCCTCTTATTTACTCTCTTTGTTTTCTATTTTGAATCTGGGTGATATATTGTTCTAAAATATAAATTTGTCCCAAATTCTTTAAATAATCGATTCCGGAAATTTGATGTGAACTTGGGATCTTTTTCAGAAAAAATTACCTTAGGCAGACCATGCATCCTGGCAATTTCACTCATGTAGATTTCAATAATGTTGTCTTCCTTGTGAGTTAGTTTCAATGGAATAAAATTGGCATCCTTATTTAATTTATCCACCACTACCATGATGGAATCATGTTTCCTTAAAGTTTTGGGTAGTTTAGTAATGAAATCAATAGTAACAACTTCCCACTTCCACTCAAGAATGGGAAATGGTTGTAGCAATCCAACTAGATGTCTATGCTCAACCTTTACCTTATGAAATTCTAGACATCTAGCTATGCAATCAGCCACCTCTTTCTTCATGAATGACCAAAAGTATTGGCCCCTTATAGCTACAATTGTTTTCTAATATCCTGGGTGCCCAACATAAGGCACATTGTGAATTTCTATCATCGACTTTTTTTCGTCTCTTGAGATTTATGTAAATATACTTTTCCTCTGTAAATGAGGACTCCATCCTCTTTCAACTCGTAATCCTTAAATTTATGTTGAAAATTAAATTGTTGTAATGATTCTTTCATTTGTAAATAGTGTCGATCTAAATTTGCATCTTCTAAAATTGTATATTTTTAATCAGACATGTACATGCTAATGGTTGTAGCATACATTTCATGAACTCTCCTAATGAGTGCATCAACCACTTTATTTTCCTTGCATTTGATATGCTTTATATCAATGTCATATTCATTGAGGAATTACAACCATCTAACTTGTCTTCCATTCAAGGTTGGTTATCTAAACAAATATTTTAGACAATTATGGTTTGTTCTCAGCTCAAATATTTTTCCCATTAGATACTTCCTCCATATATTTAAGGCATGATTTATGGCATCCAACTCTAATTCATGTGTGGCATAATTGCTTTCATGTTCCTTCAAATTTTTGGACTCATAGCATACTACTTGCCTATTTTTTTAAGGACTCCACTGAGCCCTTGCTTGCATGCATTAGTGCACACAATAAATTTGACCCTTTTTCAACAATCTTCAATATTGGTGCACTTGTTATTAAATTATTCAAGTGATTAAATATTTCTTGACATTCTAAAGTCCATTTGAATTACAGACCCTTCTTTTGCAAAGAAGTAATTGGGTGTGCAATTTTGAAAAGCCCTTAATAATGATTTTATAATAACTTGCAAGTCCCGTGAATGATATAACCTATGTAATATTATTTGGTGTTGGCCATTCTCTAATGGATTCTATATTCTAAGGATCAATTGTTATCCCTTCCTATAAAATAATATGTCACAAATAATGCATTTTTCTCTGATAAAATGAATGCTTGATCAACTTGGCATACAGTTGATGCTACCTAAATACTTGTAGAACCATCCTTAAGTGTTAGTCATGCTTCTCCTATATATTTGAGTATATGAGTATGTCATCTAAGAAAACAATTACAAACTTGTCCATATACTCTCTTAACACTCCATTCATTAGACACATGAATATAATTGGTGCATTTGATAGTCGAATTGGCACCACCACAAACTCATAATCTCCATATGGTGTCTTAAATTTTGTCTTGTTTACATGTTCCTCTTTTATTCTCACTTGATGATATCCTAAACCCAATTCAACCTCGGAAAATATCCTTTCTCCTTTCAGCTAATCAAATATATCATCAATCCTCAACAAAGTATATTTGTTCTTTATGGTAACCTTATTCATTTGTCTGAAATCAATGCATGTCCTTAAGGTTCCATCCTTCTTGTTCACAAAGAGCATCAAGGCACCCCAAGGTGACACACTTGAGCATATACACCTGTTATTCAAAATTTATTCAAGCTTCATATGCAATTCTTTTAGCTCTAGTGTAATCATGCTATAAGGAGTCTTGGACACTGGGAAAATCCAGGCACCAAATCAATGGAGAAATCAATGTATCTCTTTGGAAAAAACCTTGGTATCCCCCCACAAAAATCCTCATAATATTTCAATATTGGATGGTATTCAATACTTGCAATTTCATCTTTAGTTTTCTCTTCGATATGGGATGCATAGATTAGCATCCTTTTCTAAAACTCTTCTTCAACTGCATCGCTGAAATTTCTACAATTAATACTAGCCTTGGAATACCTTGAACCATTCTCAAGTTCCCTTCCTTATCAAGACAAGTAAATGCCTTATTGTATCAATATAGGATAGCATGATAATTTTCTAACTAATCCAACCAATTAGGCATTCATATGAACCCAAAGGTATGATATTCAAATATGCATTTGTGCTAAGTCCAGTCATGTCCATTGGAAAATCCTTAACCAACTCATTGATTATTCTCTTAGCTCCCATGTCTAGATAATCCAACCAATATTGCTCATGTTTTATTCTTTACAAATTAAATATCTCAACAACGTTAGGATCTATCTAACTATGGCTAGCTCCAAAACCAATTAAAATGGCTATGAGTTGATTATCAATACCTTCTACTTCAATCATATGAGATTGGTATTCTTCTTTCTTGTTTTCCAAGGATGCATAAATCCTTGGAATGCTTCTACCCATGTACTCAACTATATCAACCTCATATATATTGTGAGTAGTCTTCAACCTTTCTCCTTTTTAAGGGAAATTGCTATACAGGTGATCTCCCTCACATCCCCAACATTTTATGGGTTTATTGTCCTTGTAAATCATCTAATTCAGACCTCCTTTTATGATGTTTGATAGGATACAAACTTAGGCTAATCTTTAACCCTAAGAATGCATGTTCCCTTGTAGGTGAGTGGCTTGGTGAATTGTGATGATGTCTACTAGAAATTCTAGATTCCTCTCTCCCTGCATGAGATTTTTTCTCTATTGCTTTCCTTGAATTTTCTTATTTTTTTTATTTGATTCTACAATATGTTAAGGCTTTATAACAATTGAGTGTTGATGTGGTTATGCTCTTCCTCAACTCTAATAATCCTCTCATTGTCTGTGTTATCTCCCAAAATAGCACCGTCATTTTGATAGATAGAATGAGTCGAAAAATTCATTTTTGTGAGTCTTGGCCTTCAAAATTTGAAATCTCAGCTTTCAGCGGTTAAGCTAGTCTAGAGAACAACTAGTTAACCAYCGAAAGCCGATTGTTTCAGTGGATAAGAGGCACATGTCTTGAAGTTCTTAACCACTGAAAGCCCTCTTATGTTTAAAACTTAAAATTCCCTCGCTCTTGCACTCTCCAATGTCAAGCTACATGCCATATTCATCTCCTGCAAATGACAAGATTCTTGACAGGTTAGATTATGAGAGATGGTTGTTCTTTAGATGTCTTTGTGTTGACAGGTGGCCCTTAGAGGAAATGGAACAGTTGCGTCAGGCTTTGAAAATCTAAAATTCAATTTGGAAGCAAAGTAGCAGTGATCAACTCGGATCCCGCAAATGATTCTTTGCCCGATGAATGTGTTGTCAACATTGAGGATCTAATCAAGATCGTGGATGAACATGGACTAGGCACCAATGAAGACCTCATTTATTGCATGGATTTCTTGGAGAAGAACATAGACTGGTTGCATTTTAAGCCGGAACCCCTTGTGAAAGATAATTACTTTCTCTTCAACTTTCCGGGCAGGTTGAAGCTCTTCACTCTTCATTTAAATGCCAAGAAAATAGAGGAGGTGTATCAGGATGCTGTTCAAGAACTAYGTGGACAGGGAGACCACTCTCGAGGTACCAATATGGGACATTCAGGTCGAAGACTTTTGACACTACCTGATCATGGTATGCAAGGCCCAGCATTGGCGCCTTATATAGCAAGTGCGCAGATGGTTTCATTTCCACATACAGGTGGGATTAGAGGACCACAAGCCCATACGGGACCATGTGACTATGGATTCAGTAGTCAAGATGCTCGGATTGTAGATAGGATTCATTTTGAAAATCGGCCTATGCCAAACTCTTTAACACACTAGAGGCTCGGGTCAGTAGTGCTGAAAGAAATGCAAACATTTGTGAAGGAGTAAGGGTTAGGGATAGATTTGAAGGATCTGTTTCAAAAAACAGTGAAGCCACATGTGTTTTCGATGGGTAATGGTACTATTAGAGATTATGCATCTATTACTTCAGATCTATGACAGACTCTCATCAGGCTAACTTAAAACCAGATGTCACCAACCCGTAGACCATCCCTGTATTTGATCACTCCAATTATGATTTGCCTATCTACGCATATTTCAGAATATTTTGTGGGTTTTGACTGTGCATTGCTGGATTGCTTTTTGTGTTTGGGCATATGAGGGACTTCTTCAGAAGCTTCTTCAAATTAGAACAGTCGACTCCAGAAGGATATGTTTCACTCTGCAGAGACTTTGAGGATTTTTACACTTGTAGGTTGTATCGTCGTATTCAGGATTGTTTCAACAGGCCTATTGCAAGTGCACCAGATGCTTGGATAGATGTGACTGAACGTCATTCAAATGACAATAATAAGACACTATTTTGCACTGGAAAGACATATAGATGCTTAAACCTTGGTTCCTACAACTATCTTGGATTTGTTTCAGCAGATGAATGATCTCCAGCTTTGAAATTTTAGTTCACTTTTGTTTTCAGGTTGCAAGTTTGTTCCAGCTCTGGATTTACCTTGGTCGCATGGTATCAATATTAGACTCTTTTTATCTCGCATGGAAGAAGCCTACAGGTTTGTTCGCTCATGAGTGTAATAGTTCTGATAAGAGTATGCTTTATCCAAGCTAAATATGGAGCAGGAATGTGGATTTGATAAGACTACAGGGCTGGCGTTGATCAAGTAGTTGACTCTTGCTGACGCAGGTGTATTGAAAGAAAAAGAAAACATATACTGTATAATCTACATAAAATCCTGTCATCATAGCTGCAGGTGGAGTGTGGAAAGATTCAGAGACAATATCAGCCTGCTTTGTTTAATGGCAATCTGATCACTGGTGTAGCTTGGCTCGGACACCCTGAGTTTATAAGCTTTGGTCAAAGCACTGGGAGCAAAGGTCGTTGGTTCAAACAATTTCATTCTTTTTCTCTGCAAGGACTTTATGGAATATTATGAGGTAATGGTACCATTCCAAGCTCTACAAGCCCTAGGCTACAGTGTATATGCTGTTTGCCCGGGCCAGAACATTGGAGATACATGCCCAAATGCTATCCATGACATTGAAGGTGATCAGACATATAGTGAAAAATTTGGCCATAGTTTCAGTCTTAATGCCAATTTTGAGGATGTGAAGGTGGAAAACTCTGATGCTTTAGTAATTCCTGCTAGATGGCTCTTGAAGTAATAAGGCATAAACCATACAACCAAAAACTGATATTTTCATTTTTGGAATTGTTCTTTGGGAGCTCCTAACAGGGAAGCTTCAATATGATTACCTACCTCCATTACAAGCAACTGTGGGTATTGTCCAAAAGGGGTTGCGGTCTACCATACCTAAAGCATACACATCACAGACTTGCAGACTTATTATAAAGGTGCTGGCAGCAAGACCCAACACTGAGGCTAGACTTTTCTAAAATGACAGAGATATAACAGGAGGATTATCTTTGAAGGGGTGCAGAAGTTTACATTTCCAGGGGGCCTTACACCATTGCATTTGGCAGCCAGTATGTACAATAACAAGCACTTGGTAGATGCATTGACAAGTGATCTACAGATGTTGGGTTGCAATTTTGGAATATATCCTTGGATTCAGACACAGGGGATGTGTCCAGATCAGAGGCTCATGATGTCTATATCAAGCTTCCAGTTCCAAATTTTGATACCTCTGTTCATGCCATGCACCAACCTTGAAACATAAAGCATGATGAATATATTGCTTTCCTCACTTGAGTTACTACAGGTGTATTGAAAGAAGAAAGAGTTTGCTTATTTTGAGCTAAAGATGGAACAGGGGCAGTTTTCTAACAGAGTACTCAAGGATTACAGGTGGCAAGGAAATCATCACATGAAGAGATCAATCCCATATTTCAAGGAGCAATTGGTTCCATATTTTATGTAGCCAGTAAAGGATTCGATTCCTCCTTAGTCATAGTTTTCCAGCATGAGGAGTAAATGCGCATGTGGCAATAAGTCAAGAGATATAGGTAACACCTGTTGAAGACTTGATGGAGCACGAAGATGATTTATCAAAGTTAGAATTAAGAGAATCAGCTTCAGCATATTATTCCAGTTTTAAAGTGCCAGCAACATGAGCAGATAAAGTTTGTTACTTGTTTTTAGCAAAGACTGACATGTTCTTTCCAGGTGGCAGTGTTAGGCTTTATCTTTCATCCTTTGAAGATTTTTTTTGCCTTGTCATCTCATTGAAGGAGGTCGAATTCTATTGTAGTTGTCAAAGACTTTAATTTAGATACGGTTTAATTCCCATTAATAAAGGATCTCTTCTTTAGAGTTTACAATTAGTTTTAGGCTATACTATTTTTAGTATCTTAGATCCATTTTCATAGGATCTAATTTGTACATTGTGAAGGCTATAAAGCCTAAGAACTCAGACTGACAAAGGGGTTCGATTCTGGATACAGTAATGCTCTTTGTACTCAGACTTTTCATTTGCTAATACAGATCACAGGTTTCTTTCCATTTTGGTGGCAGTTTTTCATATTTCTTCTTCATTGTTATATTGTTGTCAAACCTTGAATAGCTGTTATCCTATTGTTTGGTTCATGACATTATAATCAGTTCCTTTAGTTGTTTATTAGACCCTGCTTTGCACTAGTTTATAAACAATCTTTTCTTCATCCACTGAAAGCCATTTTACTGTTTAACCAATCTTGGAGAGCACTGTCTATTTGTTTATCATTTTGATGTCTGAATGCCATAAGTTGAATTGAGTTATCCCATTGATCCACCTTTACAAAATACAAAAACATTCATTTTTTAAATTACCAAGCACCTTTGGTCTGCAACCACAAAGGGTTTCTTGGAGTGATAACAGTCTGCTCTGTAGCTCAACACTTCTCTTTGTAGACATATCATTGTCTCCATTAAATCTATTTTTTATTTTTTGCATTGTCTATGTCAATTTGACTTAGTCTCTACATTACCCAAGTTGAGATATAGCCCTTTGACTTCCCCCTCATGGATATAATCTCTCTATGCATCTTCCATGTCTCCAGTTCACATTCTTAATTTGATTTTCTCCATCTATCCCCTTAAATTTTCAAAAATGTGCATGCAAAAAAAATTGTTAGATAAAAATAATTTTACTATTCTGGAAATCATACATGATTTTCTTCTCTTTAAGTCCAAGAGTCATCTTCCTTCTGATTACCTATGAATTTTACTACTCAAATCACAATTTTTGGTGAATATATAGATTTTTCTATCTAATATATTTCCAATGACTACTTTCTTGCTCAATTATGAGCTATGAGTAGAACATTATAGTCATTTGAATATTTCCAATTGATCCCTTTTGTAAACCTTTCTCCCTGGTGCAACTAAAGTCAGACACTAACTTCTATTACTTGTAGAGGTAAATTTGTTAGGAACCAAGAAAATTTTTGTATGATTAATTTATAATAATCATTATAGTGACTTTACAAAAACTCTCATATTTCCAATCTATATCTGTACTCAAAATTTGTATCAATATGGAAATGACAACTTTGTCCTTTTACCATTTTTTTCCAAACTTAGTATTTCTTAGCCAAACGAAGTATCTTCCAATCTCAACATTTCTGGAAAAAAATTAGTGAAAAAAGATTATCTAGATTGATGAGTACATGAAATGTTGAGTAAATAAAAATTTCCATATTTTCCATCTAGGGTCCCTTTTCCACCTATGAGAATCCCAAAAATCCCCACAAAGTGGCCCAAAATATTGATTTTTCCCTGCTTCAAAATCTCCACTCCACCCTCCTTGGAATTTGGCCTATCTCTTCACTAGGAATTTTCATGTTTTCTTTTCTATCACACTATAAAAATATCATTAGTAACAATTCCCTTGCCATTGAGCATGGACCTACTCTTCAAAAAACTCTAATTTGGATTTCTTGGAAAAATGGTGCATAATTGGCCATTGTCCCTCTCTAGAACTTGTATAGCCCCTAAAACTACATATAAAATATAGAAAATTTCATCTTCATATAAGTTGTTCTTCTTTTTCTATGGCCAAAATATGATTTTGGCTCCAAACTGTTTTTTTTAACCATGAATCTTTTGCCTATGTGAAATTATTGTTAATATGGATGCTCATGTGGTATTTTGGGTCCACATGGTACAATGAAGTGATTCGATGTAAATCCCTTGGCCACCCTGGCCCTACTCCATCATCCTATGGGTTTTCCCCTTCTTTATTTTAGTTTTCCTTCTCTTTTTCTTTTATTTATTTTATTTAATGGGCTCCTCTCATACTTGACTACCACCTGGCGCCCAATATGAAAATGGATGGGACACGGGTTCCACACCTCTACCAAGCCTCTATTTTTGACCCATCCCTTGGATACAGAGATGGGTGGATCCCATCCCACACCCATTTTCCTCAGGGCATGCGACTTTCTCGATTCCTAGATTAGATGGGGGGTGATGAAGGGAGATTGACGGTCCACATTGATATCAAAGATTTTAGTTGTAGGGATCTTAATGGAGAAAAAGGATCCAATAGCACAAAAATTACCTATGCATATGTGTCTCTCCCTCATCCATTTCACAACTTAAAAAAAAAAAAAAATGGCCTTAAAAACCTTTGATACCTTTTTTTGGTTTTGGAGCTCACCCCTGGTCTATCGCAACACCTACATCACCAGTGGGGCCTGCCACCGTGCGTTGTAAAAACCCAACCTCACCACCATGGTTTTACACTCCACTAACATATATTAACTCCATTGAATTCCATGTCGCCACTACTACATCACTCGACACGTGGCCTTGATGTCACCAAGTACGGAAATATTTCCAAATTTTTTGAAAATTTAGATTTTACGAATATTGCTTAATTTCATTTTTTTTTTATTTTGGGCCACCATGAAACTCATGTTTGAGGTTACCTAATCCAAATTTGACCTCACACTCAACCAACGTCCACCGTACCTAACCTTTCAATGATTTTGGGCATGGATTCAACCCAAATTTTCCCTTAAATTGGGGGGTTTTGTTGCTTTTTCCCAAGTTTATCCATAGTTGGCTTTGCAAATTTATCAGTTCAATGAAATATTACCCCTTGAAACAAATTATCTCTAAATTCACCCAATTAACTCCAGTTACTCATCCCCTCGATGATTCTGAGCATGGATTCAACCATAATTCACTCAAAATGTTTTTTACCTAATTTGGCCATGGATACTCAACAATTCATAAATTCAACCAATTCTAGGCCTAAATTTACTCAATCAAAGATTAAATTTGGATATTTTAATCCCTGATCTCAATTTTCCCCAAATTTCCTACAAAATTTCCCCAATTTCACTTGGGAAATTTCAACAAGTAATTTGTAGACATCCTCCAAAATTTTAATCTGCAATTCCAACTTCTACATGTCGAATTTGGCCCATGCATGCTCAATTTTGAACCTGAATTCTCTAATACCACATTTTCACACATCCCAGACTCACTTATGGGAATATGTGATGAAATCTAACTTCTGTCAATAAAAAAATCAAATTTTCTTTTTCCTCACTCATTAAAACTCCGATACCATTTATTAATTATGCATGATAGTGCTCTGCTACCTATTTGTAATATTATTCCCTACATATGAAAACTCATGCATTCCTAACCACATATCATTTCTATGCATAATTTATGTAAATCACATAACAAAATTTATAAATATAATGTGCACAACAATAGCATAATTAAGCACATCAAATACATATTACTCGACATAAAAAAAAAAAAAAAACATAATTACACTTATATTTTTATGAAATCACCAACTTGGTGTATACATCAGACATTTCTCCTAGCCATAGACACAACTGTTCAAGAACTATCGACAATAGGTCACCATCGAGTTGTGGCTATGACTCCACTAGGGAAAAGGCTACCTGATCCAACTATGGTCTAATAGTCAGTACAACAATGGCTAGGCCAAGGTACCAAACTCCACAAAACGTTCCAACCTACAACCTCTCATTCTTCACATCTTGCACAAACCAAGGAAATGTACCCCCTTCTCTACACCAAAATCCCTCGATCTATCCCACTTCCTTTCTAGTTCTCCAACATAGGCCAATGTTATGATCTAATGCCTTAAAAATCATAAAAATTCAATGAATACAATCCACTTCAGAGGGGAAAACTCCTTTTACAATATATCCAATTCAAAATAAAATATGAGATGAGATAAGATGATCCTAATACTAGGTCTCCTTGACATATATATAGGAGACAAAGGGTACAATTATAATGAAAGGGTGCAATGAAGGGTTCTAGGCGACATACAAATATAACACTAGAATTGTAATAATTCAATATCTAGAGCTTAATAGGGGTTTTATACATAACAAGAGGCTTTGTATAGGGCTTAACATGCCCCTCCCTTTCAAACAAGTGTTTTCCTTAACACTTTACTAACCACATATTCTTTTGTATGAACAACTCATCTTCCCATGTCGCATATTCCACTGGTAGGTTCTTCCTTTTAATGAGGTATTTAGTAATTGCTTGATTTATCAACTGCTTAATCCTTGTTTCAAGGATGTTTATGGTTCTATTATGACTATCCATTCTTCATCAATCTTTGGTAAAACTATTTGGACCAAGATTTTATTTTTGATTACCTTCTTTAGGCAAGAAACATGGAAGACTATATGTACACATGAATATGGAGGCAATTCCAATTTATAAACCATACTTCCAATCATTTGAAAAACCTTATAGGGGAAATAATATTTGGGTGATAATTTATTGTCCTTATTGGTTTCTTGAGGGACATCTGTTTGTATGGTTGTAGTCTTAGAAATACCCAATCCCCCACTTCGAATTCCCTTTCACTGCGAGGTTGATCTTCTTGTTGTTTAATCCTATTTTGTGCAATAACTAGGTTGTCATTCAATAGTTTGAGAACCTTTTGTTGGTGCCCCATTTGGTCCTCCACTACTTGAAAATTTGTAGTCCCTTTCAAGGGCGATGTGATGGATGGAGGATGATATCCATACAATGCCAGAAATGGGGATATTTTTGAAGAAGTATGAAAGGATGTTGTTGCACATCAAAATTACACATTTTCATATAAAGTGTCACAAGTGTCGCACATGGTGCAAATGCAATGTTTTAAGTGTCCCAAGTGTCATAAGTGTCGCACCCAAATAGTCACAAGTGTTGTAACATGCTTCATTCACTTTTTTTAAGTGTCGCAACTCAATCAACACTATAGAAACACTTGTCACAACCCCCAAATCATGTTAGAAGGAAAATCCCCATCATTTGACAGTCGAAGCATAGTATTTACTTGGGATTTTTACCATTACTGGGCATCTAAGAAGACTGTTGCGCCCCTACCCATACTTAGTGAGTGTCAGTTCTCCCTATTCCATACAAAGGGAAATCATGGAAATCACATAACTATTATATCCCTATTATAGCTCAAAATAGTCAAAATTATGGAAATCATATCTCAACATAATGGGGGCGCCACTGTTGGTTGGAGGAAATCTTGGTGAATCCCACCTTCTTCTAATGGAAAAATATAAATGTTGGATTTTGTTTGACGTGAATCCTACTGCATGGCTCTATCTTAGGAAATAATCACAACCTATGGAGCCTTATCCTCAACCTTTTCCAAAAATACTCAAGGTGTTTGAACCTCTAAAAACATATAAATTGGAGGTATTTCCATGGTGAAGAGGAGTAAGAAATCAGTAATAGAATTGTTATTTTGATATTACATTGTTCATGCAAGGGTTGGATGAGGAGAACCTAGAGGAGCTACTGCATCTTCAAACTCAAATTGTAAGTATCTGATTTGGGTTCTCCAGTTAATATACTTGGACTATTTACTTCAAGTATGTGTACTTTTGAATCTACTTGTCTATTGTTGTTCAGTATTGATAGATAAATCTATTTGGTTAATTATATAGAATAGAAGAAAGGTATATTTGTTTCTCTTCACATGATCTGATCGGTGTTAAGGAGCTTAAAAATCAAGCTCAAGGATTGGAGCACAGAGAAAAATCACCAGAATAAGGTATGTCACACTTTTGTTCTTCTTGTTCAATTAGATGAGTTAGATCTAAAAGGAATACAGAAACCAAATTTACTTTTATTTCTTGGTAATAGGGGTCTATGAATTCAAGGGAGGTTTCACCTTTCCATAGGGGAAACATCCAGTTACAAATGTGTTGTACCACCTATCTGACAAAGGAAACCACTTGACCCATTGAGTTTGTTTATCAAATGAAAAGAAACAAATATATCCTTCTAGAAATTTATTCACAATATTAGTTTTTCCATAAGGGTATAGGGATCTAAGGGAGGTTTCACCTATCTGTAGGGGAAATGTTCTGTAACAGAAATTGGCGACTCCATTGAGGATAAAATTTGACTAATCTTTCCTTGGACCATCTAAATACTTTTCCTATCATTAGATATTGATTAGTTTCTAATTTTGAATCAACTTCCTCTTTTCTTTCCTTTATTGAAAGATTCACAGAGCCATTGACTGGATCTCCTTGATTTTTTATCCTTTTTTCAACTTTTTCCAACTTTCCAGGAAATGGCCTTCCCCTGCAGTGAGCACCAAGGTGCCACTATCAGGATGATGCTCCCAGTATCTCTATAGGGAGAAACAATTCGACCTGTATCCTTGAAGACAAGAGTGCCAACCTCTCATTGTTTTGAGAATATTCAAGTTTTCCAAGCTCTGCTTAGTTCTGTTGATTAGAAGTTTTAACCCAGGAATCCTCCATTTGTTTTTTAGATTTGTTTGGTTCAAAGAAGTGGTATTCATCTTTGTTGAGATTGAAAATTATTCGTATATTGTGATATTGGTTTATTTTACCTTTCATTGGTGTTGTAACAGATAGCAAAATCGACTACGTTGCCCAAGGTTCAAGTACGATCAATCCAATGAAATTGGAGGCGTTTAAGGATGGCTATATGATCATTTGGAAGGGGCAATGCCTATTATGGTAGTGACTGGATTTGTAGTTTCTTCATTGAATCGTCAAGGCTATGCATTGGAAAAGGATTTCGAAAAGTGCCTATCTTTTGGTCCATCACCAAGTGATCGTGAGGCAGTCATGGTGTTAAATGCTGCTGAATATTTCAGTCATTTTTGGAGTCATGATACATCTGTTACTGTGTGTGCAGCTCTCTGCTTTGTTGTGATAAACTCTCAAATAATACAGTCAGAAATTGACATGAAAATATATAGTGAAGATACAGTAATTGATGAACAATCTCGAGCAACCTCTCACAAGGACATTAAAGAACATCTCTCAGCAAATGCAATTGAAGAGGGAACTGCAAATGGTGATCTTTGAATTGGTATTTTCCATGCCAGCAAGTATACTCCAGATGAAGGTTTTTTTCGCCCCAGCAATAAAGGCGAGGCATCTCTACTTGAAATCTTAGTTCCTGGTCGGAAGCTACAAAACAGAGCATTGCATGAAGATCTTGTTGCTGTGCAGGAGTCTGTAGAGCTGGACGATGGGTCTATTGATGGTGAGACACTACATAGGCTATGAATATATCGTCCATAATTTGGCGGAAGAATTTCTTGAATCTGACAGTGGGCATGTGGTGGATAACCGACTAAAGCTGGAGAAGGTCGTTCGAGAAATACAATATACAAACAAGAGCGTTTCGATTGAGACGGAAGATGGCTCGGTTTACAATGGCAAGTATGCTTTTGTGTCCGTCACCCTCGGAGCTCTTCGAAGTGACCTAATCAAGTTTAACCCTAAATTGCCTAGTTGGAAAACGAAAGCATTCTGGAACTGCGACATTAGAATATACACAAAGATATTCATGAAATTTCTGAGAAAGTTATGGCCCACGGGGGAAGGTACAGAATTCTTTCTCTATGCTGATCAAAAGCGAGGATATTACACGTTCTGGTAGCACATGGAAAACGCATATCCAGGGTCAAACATTCTCGTTGTAACAGTAACAAACGATGAATCCAAACGGATTGAGGAACAGGACGATTAGAGACAAGAAACGTTTATAATGTTGTTCGAGAGTCACGGCTCATGGACATGACAGGGCTGAAATTTTCAGTTTTTTAAACCGCATCAAAATATCGAATATCATATCTACAGTTTACGACCTCAATTATCCAGTGAAGATGGAAACATATTATCTTGTTAATGCTCCATACGTTAATGCTCCATACGTTTTTCTGCCTGTTGGAAGGTTACTAAGCTCTTGTTGCAAGACAGGACTCGGCGAAAAATACAGGTGTTGCAAGGTTGTGGTAGGGAAGAGTTACTGAAGGTAACGGACTATGATGTTTGTCCTCATCTCAGCAAACACGAGGACTCTGGGTTGCCCAAACGTAATAACGGCAAGACAATAGATTTTTTTTGTCTAGATCGTTCGTTGCATGTAGAACATTATAACTATATCAAGCAGCAAGCAGTAATTGTAAAACCTGTCGCACCGACAAAAATGGGATCTTTTAATGAGGGCGTTACCATTTACCTGGTGATCGTCAATGATGGTGCAGACATGTGGGCGTTACCATTCTATGGTAAATGAGGGCGTTACCATTTACCTGGTGACCGTCAGTAATGGTGCAGAACATGGAGGTACAGGCAAGCAGGTTCCGAACGTGGAGGGAGAGATGTTGTCGTGGACTTCATTTTTTGTTGAGGAAGACGACAGACAATCACAATGGTGATGTTATTCTGAGGGTTCTCTGCAAGGAGAAAATATGAATGACTACGATGGACTACGAGGATGAGGATATATTTAAATTGGATGCACATGAATCTGAATGTTTTCCTATGAGAAGAACCTTAGAGCTCCTTGGAAGCCCCGAATCATCATCGTTAATGGAAGCAGCTAATTCCAATAGTCATGATCCAGTTAGCAAATTATTCGACGAGGTTTCCAGCCCTCTTGTACCCGCTCAGTTATCCAGTACTTGTGCACCAAGACTGCCACTGTCTGAATCTGGTACCAAGCACATCCGGTACTGAATCTCACCTGTTGTGATCCGGTACCAACGGTTGTGGACTGTCGTGATCCGGTACCACCATTTACGCACTATCGTGATCTGGTACCATCTACCTGTCGTGATCCAGTACCAATATAGAGAGCCGAATGTACCAAGTTTAGTCAAGATCACGTCCAAGACAGTTGTTGGATGTTTATTTTCTTTAGCAAGGCTATGTTATAATATTTTGTTGATTGCCTCATCCTCATGCACTTTATGTCATGAGGATGAAGCTAAAATATGTAACCAAATAATTAAAATTAACAATTGACTGATTTGCAAATCATTTCACCTCCTTGTGATTCACGACTAAGACTGTTAAATATTCGTGGCAAGGATGGTGGAAGTGTGTGGGGAGAGAATTAGAATATTACAGCATGTGAAGCAACGTGTTATATTGCAGAACATATTCTGAGTGAATATTAATAGAAAGACGTCATTTATCTCCATGTCTTGATTGTCTATGATTAAATGTGAGTTGAGTTGTTAGCATAAGTTTGATTCTATGTTTGGAATTTGAATGAGAATACTGTGTGGGTTGAAAGCAAGCTTACTGTAGACTCCAGTCGCTGACCTTTTGAAGCGGCAAGGGCCCACCACCCAACAAAGGTCAGCATCTTCGTAGATTAGTATTAGCATTTGTTTTTAATAGTGTAAATGTTAAATTAGTTGAAGCTTTAATTCTATCAGATGATAGCAGTACAATTTAGAGTAGGATTTCCATTATATGATTGCTTAGAGATATTTACTCGCTCTGTTTTTGCATATGCTCTGTTTTTATGAATTTGATTTTGTTTCATAGACATGAATGTTGGCAACAGTAGTCAGACATATTTGAAGGAGAAATAGTTAAGTTCACAACAACACATTGTGAACTACAACATACTCAGTATATTGGCTGTTGAACTACCCATGCTATGTCGTGATGATTGATGTGTGATTTCCCTTTCAGAAGTGTGGATTTCATAGTTGGTTTTCTGGGTCATATAGCAGAGTTGATCTAACAAACCAACTCCATCTCATACTTGCATGTGCCATATTGGAGTAGATAGCCTCTCTGTGAAAGACAACCAAGTGCATTTCAGTTTGTTATTTTGTTTTGTTTCCAGCATACATAATTTAGAATAGTTCTATACTCATGACATTAGAATTACCTTTCTAACTGGTTGCTTGTAACTCTATTGATTACGAATCCCGGATTGATAATTAATGAGTGCATTATACTAAACATATAAGTAGCACAACATATTCGCATGTTTAAAAACTCGCTTTGGCAGTTGTTGACGCTGTCCAACGGTTATGTTACTATATATTACTTCGAAAGACCATTGTCCTTGCCATCGTCAATCCATTTCAATATATGTTGACACGACGTTTCATCGATGGAAAAATCAGTCGATGGATCGTTATCCTCCAAGAGTTTGAACTAGATTTCATGTTAGAGAAATATAAAAATTTATTTGTCTTCGCTGAGTTAATATCGGAACTGTCGATTGAAAATGGTGATATTTATACTGAAGAGTCACCAATTAAGGAAGATATTTTTCTTTTTGCATCTTCAGACCCTTGTTATGGAGATATACTTGTGTATCTTCAGACTTTTAAGTGCCCCGCTTCTTCTTCTCGTGATGAGCGTCAATGAATAAAACACCAAGTGAGAATCTATCTCATCCTCAATGACACTTTGTATCGTCAAGGTGTAGATTGCATTTTTCAAAGATGTTTTACCCACGAAGAAGAAAATCTTGTTTTGAAAGATTGTCACACCAAAGCATGTGGTGGTCATCTGTCTAGGTTGGAAACATCCCAAAATATTCGTCGCACAAGATACTCCTAGTCATCATTAATCAAAGATTGTGTTGAGGTGGTCAAGAAATGTCACCCATGCTAGATCTTCTTTTGGAATATGCAGGCACACCATTCTCCTATGTTTTTGGTCATTATTGTTGGTCCCTTCACCAAGTGGGGGATTTATTTCACCACATGTCACTCGAATTCTTCCAAGGGGCATTGTTATATCATCGTAGTAGTAGAATACTTCACTAAGTGGGTCGAAGATATCCTAACATTTAACAATGAAGAGGAAACCGCTGCCCTTTTCATTTACAATCAGATAGTAGCGAGACCGAGTATCCCAAAGAATATTATCGCTGACCATGGCAGTCACTTCCATAATAAAATGATGACTGAATTAACATCAAATCTTGGGTTTAAATAATAAAATTCATCACCCTATTGCCCCCAAGCGAATGGTCAGGTAGAAGCTGTGAATAAGTCTCTCAAAGATATTCTTCAGCAAACGATCAATTCAGCGAAGTCAAATTGGCATTTGATGTTATATTCGGCATTTTGGGCCTATCAAACTTTTGTAAAGACTACTACTAGTTTTTCACCTTTCCAACTCATCTATGGAATGGAGGCATTCTTACCTATTGAGTGTCGAATCCATTCTTTGAAGTTGGTAGTGGAACTATTGCTCGATACTACACCGCTTGAGGAGCATCTTCTATATCTCGAGAAGCTTGATGAGAAGCGTCATAATGCAACCTTGGCTAATGAGGCTCGTAAGAAACGAGTCAAGTGTCAATATGATCATTTTTTTCTCCCTCCTATTTTCTCCAAAGGATACCTTGTCCTAGTCTATGACCAAGAAAAAGATCTCTGAGGGGCAGGCAAGTTCAAACCCATGTGGTTCAGACCTTTCATTGTGAAATAGGTCTTAGAGAAGGGTGTTTATCATCTGGTTGATTTCAAGGGAAATTACTTATCAGAGCCTAGAAATGGGCTCTACCTTAAGAAGTACTACTCTTAGGTCTGTCACCTAGGTTGCTTCTTTTTATATATGTATAGTATTTTATACATTTTTTGTCTTTTTCTTTTTATGGACGTGTAATTATTTAGGTATTATTTTTCATTGTCTGATATGTCAAGTGAATCATAGGTTTACTTTGGGTGCGTGGATGGCACTAGAGGACATACTCAAAGGATTTCTTCCACATCTTGGGTGATTTTCACACCCGGAGGCCAATTTCTATCTTCTAGAGGTATTTGTCTAGGTGATGCAACCAATAATGTTGTCGAGTATAGTGAAGTGATATAATTACTACGTGATGCTTTGTCACATGGTATTTATCACCTCCGGGTTTATGTAGATGCTCAACTAGTTGTGTCCCAATTAAATGGGGTTTACCGTGTTTATTATCCCACTCTTCACCAAATATTCCTTAGAGTACGTATCTTAGAACAATCTTTTGATTATATTAATTATATTCATCTTCCTAGGAGATTTAATCATTTAACTGATACTCTAGATAATCAAGTTTTAGATTGGCATGTTTCTCACATGATCCATATGGATCTCAGTGGCCATCCACCTCTTCGACTGAATCACCATTTTGAGCCTATGCTTTTGATAAACCATGATATTCACCCTTTTGATGGGGAATGGAATGTAATTCCATCTTCATTTGTTAATTATAGACATCATTTAATGATTTCCTAGTGGTCTTATGTACATGCCTACAACATAGCGGTAATGCACCAAATCCCATTAGAACTATGCAGTGAAGTGCACTCAAGCTAGAGTAGTACTAAAATGGGTGACCTCCCAGGAAGTCCTAGTGTTTTACATGCATATGGAATTTTATAAACTTAGCCCAATTTATCCCACATGCATCATGGGAATTGTTCTCCTCTCACTCTCTCATATATAATTGAGGTGAAGGAGGCCCTTTAAGGATGCAATGGAGTGTGATGTAATGATTCTTGTGAATGAAGCATAGACAACATCTCTTTATTTTTAGAGATCAACTACCCTATTTTTGTAGTTTGTGTTCTACAATGTTTTTCTATCTTATTCAATAATAGAAGTTGGGTTTCATTGTATTTATGTGTTCTCTTCTATATTTTTTTGTATTTCATTGTTATATATCGGTTATATTTCTTCCTTCATGTCATTCTCAAAATAATTCGGATCAGTGGTATCAGAGCAGTCTGCTCCTTGTAATTTCTCATAGCAGGTCCACGACGAGGTCATGGTATAGATATTTGGGTCTCGAGCTAGTTTCTCTTGAGGACAACCACTCTTGCTAGCCCAAGAGACTTCCCATGGTGGAAGAAAAGAGAGATGAAAGAGAAGGAGATCCTTTCAAGATGTTGCTCGAGGAAGCCCTTGTGTGAAAAAGGAATGAGATGATGGTAAACTTCGATCAGATCCTTCAAAGACTACTAATGGTGGTAGCCGAGGCATCTTTGATAAGAAACCATTTCACAAGTATGACACCCTTCAAGGTACAAGTCAATTTTTATATCCCCTTATTTGAAGGCTAGATATATGCATATGCTCTAGAAAAATTATTGAATCTTCTAGAAGGCTATTACTATGTCTAAAAATTATCCAACAGTGAAAATATCACCTTTGTGCTCCTTAAATCCCTTGCCCATGTCAGATATTGGTGGGAAGGTTACTGGGAGAGGTACACCACAAATGAATCTACACTATTTGGGAGAGAACCCACTTGGGAGGCCTTTGAAGATGACCTAAAGGAGGAGTTCTACCCTATCGGAAACTATGATGACCAATACATGATATGGACAACTCTACGTCAGAAAAGAGACCAGACAGTGTCAAAGTACACCAACATATTTCATACCTTGCGATCAAATATGGGTATCAAAGAGTCTGAGCGAAACCTGGTTTTGAAGTATCGCATTGCTCTACACAGGTACATCCAAACAAATATGGATTTCTTGGACATATCCTCACTGGGATTTTCCTATCGATATGCGGTCAAAATTGAGAAAAAAATTAAAGCAGCAGAGTAAGTGGGAGAAGCATGGACAAAGCAAGGAAGGCCAACCTCAATAGATCCAATCCCAGATGAAGGAAAAGAAGGGTAAGGTGAATTCTAAGAAAGACATCGAAAAGTGGTGTGAATTCCACAGCAGCCCTTGGCACAACACTGATGAATGTCACTCAATACAGTCATTGTTGGTCGAGCTCAAATAAAAAGAGTTGAACCCTGACTTGGACCCTGATTTAGAAAATAATAAAAGGAGACAGATCATTGATGCAGAACCCACTACTACTATCGCAACTGCAAAAATCTAACCAGAAGAGGATCCTGAGGAGGGGGAATGAATCTTCCATTCATAGATGTGGGTGAAGGGGACCCCACTTCATTTTATTGTTGATGATGAAATCCAAAAGAACATCATCTTAGCATAGGTTGTCAAGAAGTTGGATTTTCCAACAACACCACACCCGCAACCATACAACATCGGGTGGCTTCTCCAGGGTCAAGATCTTCATGTCATCCAGCAATGTCGTCTGTCTTACGGCATCAAGCCCTTCAAGGATGAGGTATTGTGTGATGTTTCCCCACTAGAAGTTTTTGATGTTCTATTAGGCCAACCATATACGTGGAGGTGTCATGATGTTTATGAGTCTCAACCCTGTAGCTTCATTGTTACTCTAGGGGGGCAGATATATCGGATACCATAGGTAGTTCTAACTATTGTCCCACCAAAAAAATGCCACAAAGTAATCTCTCATAATCCAAAGTTTATCCTCTTATCAATTTGATCAAAAGGTGAACAGAAGGAAAATGAAACCACTTCAACCTCATTTCAAGACCTTTCTATCCAACAAAAGTAGATCGAAAAGATTGTAGATGAGTACCAAGATGTTTTGGCTGCACCTATGTGTGTGCTTCCACACTGCCTAGTCAAGAAAGGTTACAATAGAACCCTTCATAATCTTCATGCTGCATATTCACCGATAGAGTCCTCCCACACTCATGTATATCATGTAGCTAGATTGGTTGAATGGATCCAAGCCCTCCATCAACAGGCTCGTGATATCCTTCAACAAGCTAAGCAGGACAACTTCTTTGGCAATGTAGATAACACACCAAGATTTAGATTTAGCAGAAGTCTCCCTGTATCACAAGGGAACTTGATGCAATGGGGACCGTTGCTTCCTAAAGGGGGAGGAATGATCCAGATGGATCTCAGTGGCCATCCACCTCTTCAACTGAATCACCATTTTGAGCTTGTGGTTTTGATAAACCATGATATTCACCCTTTTGATGGGGAATGTAATGTAATGCCATCTTCATTTATTAATTACATACATTATTTAATAATTTCCTAGTGGTATTATGTACATGCCTACAACATAGATTTAATGCATCAGATCCCATTAGAACTCTGTAGTTAAGCACACTCAGGCTAAAGTAGTACCGGGATGGGTGACCACCCAAGAATTCCTAGTGTTTTACATGCCTATGGCATTTTATAAACTTGGTCCAATTTATCCCAGATGCATCATGGGAATTGTTCTCCTCTCACTCTCTCATATATAATTGAGGTTAAGGAGGTGCTTTAAGGATGCAATGGAGTGTGATGTAAAGCTTCTTTTGAATGAAGTGTAGCGAACATCTCTTTCTTTTTAGAGATAAGCTACCCCATTTTTCTAGTTTGTGTTCTACAATGTTTTTCTATCTTATTCAGTAATAGAAGTTGGGTTTCATTGTATTTATGTGTTCTCTTATATATTTGTGTGTCTTTCATCATTATATATCAGTTATATTTATTCCTTCATGTCATTCTCAAAATAATCTGGATCATCACATGTAAAAGTAAAACACACACATACACATGTAAATGCATTTGTAAAAAATCGTATCCATAAAACAAGAAAGATGTATATATATATATATATATATATATATGTCCAAAAATGGTTTCATGAGTACAAAGTCGGCATGAAATCTTAAAAAATAATCGGTATACATCATTGGGATTAAGCCCTCAAAATACATAACGCAAAAATTTCCCTTGACACATAAGTAGTCCAATGCTATCTAAGGTCTAGACCTATTGGCCCTGTTGTAGTGGACAACTACTTTCACAAGATGCCAAAATAACTAGACCCAGGTCCAAGGAACCCCTACTACATGTCGCTGCATAGCCGGGGGAAGATCCTCGATCTCGGCCATAGTAACTACATGAGTGAGAGCAGTGAGGTTCTTCTCTACTCTTCATAAGACTCCATCAGCTTCTCTGGTTGGGGGTCCTCCTACTACTGTTGGCCCTGCCTCTAGTCAAGGATGATGTCTGTTTTTGGCAAAGTTTGTTGATCGAACACGTCCCACATCTGTACATAACAAATTTGTAAGTTAGTACTCTGGTGCACATATAAAAAATAATATATATATATATNNNNATTTAATAACTTTAAAAAAATATATGTTACCTATCTCATCGCGCTCCTCGTCAGGAGGCACGGGCATGTAGGGATCCCTAAGGAAGCTAATCCTTGTATAGGGATATTCCTCTATGAATGGGATCTGGCATTCCCACCAATCGAAGAGTTTGTTGTTGAAGGCCTCCTAGGTCCTTCCTCCACCTTTTCTAGGCTGTAAGACCACCCACCTACACAATGTTGGAAAGGAGGCAATATTCCCTCGTACTGTCTCTCTTGAACTGAAACTAGGCACCCTCTTGAAGAAAAAAGAGCATAAAATAGTACCAAACCCGAAGTTATTGTTGGTATACCTATGAAACTATGTGAGTTGTATATTCATGCATACTTGCATGGTAGTACTCCAGTCAAATATCACCGCCTCTAAACACTAAACTGCACAATGCATATGTGCACAGGAGGCCTGATGGAGTGCTTTAGATCCAGTAATCCACCTAATCATGAGTAAAATATCTCG
>JASDQU010736168.1:406508-419684 GCA_032191745.1 Picea mariana
ATTTAATAACTTTAAAAAAATATATGTTACCTATCTCATCGCGCTCCTCGTCAGGAGGCACGGGCATGTAGGGATCCCTAAGGAAGCTAATCCTTGTATAGGGATATTCCTCTATGAATGGGATCTGGCATTCCCACCAATCGAAGAGTTTGTTGTTGAAGGCCTCCTAGGTCCTTCCTCCACCTTTTCTAGGCTGTAAGACCACCCACCTACACAATGTTGGAAAGGAGGCAATATTCCCTCGTACTGTCTCTCTTGAACTGAAACTAGGCACCCTCTTGAAGAAAAAAGAGCATAAAATAGTACCAAACCCGAAGTTATTGTTGGTATACCTATGAAACTATGTGAGTTGTATATTCATGCATACTTGCATGGTAGTACTCCAGTCAAATATCACCGCCTCTAAACACTAAACTGCACAATGCATATGTGCACAGGAGGCCTGATGGAGTGCTTTAGATCCAGTAATCCACCTAATCATGAGTAAAATATCTCGTAGGGAGAGGATGGTAATCTTGTGAATTGGAACCTGAAAGCCTACTTTCTCGGTACCAGCCTCACAATGCATCGTGATGTAATATTCTATGTTATATATCCCTAGAGTAAAATTCCTTAAGTTTACCAGTTCCCTTCTCCTAGTGAGGTCAGTTAATAAGTAGATGTCCTCCATGGTTGGGGTCAATGATTGACCCTCTAACAAGAATGCCTCTACGTCGGGATGCTAATACTCTACCAAGGAATTAAGAAAGCTTAGTTGTGCCCTCATGAATTAACATTGAAATAATTTCCATAAGCCACATTGTTTTAGTGCAGTGATGGCCATAAGGTCCTCCTCGACCAAGACATCCAACTCTTCATATTACCTCTCTCTCCAATGTACATACATCTTATTACACACAAAATATGGAGAGGGATTAATACTTGTGTTTTATTTTTTCAATACAAAAGGAGGTGTACATGGGTTGTACTTTATATGGTTGTGTATGTACTCAAGATTCCTATTACTCTGCTCAAGTACATACGCGGGTTGGCCTTGGAAAACCCACGTACATACAAATGAGACCCTTTTACAAGGGCGCATGCCTCCCAAACTAAAAATTAAATGAATTAAAATGAAAGAGGGGTTGATTTGTACTTACTTGGTCCAAGTGGGAGGGTTTTTCGTCGACTGTAGATCTAGGAATTCACGTTTTTGATAAAAGGGGTTTGTTTATTTTTTGTTAATTTCCAAATTGCAATGGTAAAAATGAGTTATCCATATCTATTTATAGACTTTTTTGACCCTTTTTTCCCTAATTTGATCCCCCTTTTCACTTTTTCTAGCTTGGTGGCTACTTGAGTTCTCTTTTGAGTTATCTTTAGGTCGTTTTGGTGGACATATCCTTTTGGTTTGGTGATTTTTTGAGATGGGTTACATTTATATTGTCCCATGGTAAAAGTCATTTTTTCAACTTTTTCATATAGGTTAGGTCATCACTCCCAACTTTCTGCATAATGTTGAATTTTTTACTTTTCCATAGGATCGATCCCACCAATGTACGACACAGAACCTTCTCAGCTTCTTTAGAAGTGTCGTAATTAGGTAGTAGATCCTACCTCTACATGGATTCCCTAGGTAGATCCTATGCTACATTTTTTCATCCATGCTGTGAGTTTTGACTATAGCCTTGGGAATCCTTGTTAGTCCCATTATGATATTGAAGTTTATTTCCTCTTGCTAATCATCATCCTTGGACTTACCCATGGGACTCCCTAATGAGCACGCTTTGTTGTCTTTCAATATTGCTTTAAATTTTGAAAGCAACATCCAACGAGACTGTATTTATTCTTTTTGATCTCATCTGGATTACTTGATAAAAGTATCCCCCCTACAGTCTTCTTTAAGCCCATTTTAGAGTCTCTAAAAAGAAAAATATTTATGAGCAATCTTGTTTCCCTTCACACTCGCCAAAATCAAATTTGAAGGCACATCTGTCCAACGATAGTTTACCCATTTTTCAGTCTGAATGGATAATTTTATGAATAAAGGTATGCTCTAGGAACTTTGGTTCACTATAAGATTATTCTCGAGCATAAGTTTAACCCTTTTCGGGCCTGAGGAACTAAATTTTTTAAAATGGGACATTCTCCTTGGTTTTGGTTTATCTCTTTTTCAGGCCTTAGAGTTTACTTATGAAAAATGAACCCCCCCTAAGTCCATAGTTAATATCTTTCCAGTCTCCCTAAATATGAAAAGATCATTGAGTGACCTTGTTCCTTTCACACTCGTTAAATTGGTCCAGAAAGAATATCTATTCAGCATGAGTTTAACCCTTTTTCCAACCAATAGATTATTCCAGAAAAAGGTATGCCTCGGGATACTTGTTTCACCGAGAGAGTTCTCCTCAATTATATTTTATACTTTTTTAGGCTAAGGAGACTAAACCTAGAAAAAGTTTGTGAGTTCATAGTTAAGCTCTTTTCAGACTCCTTAAAATTGAAAAGATCTCCCAATGATCTTGTCTCAATCACACTCATTAAAATGGTTTTAAAGAGGCATCTTTTCGGTATAAGTTTAACCCTTTTTTGAACTGACTAGACTAATTGTGAAAAAGGAACTCCTTGGATTCTTCTTTTAGCGTTTTTTTTAGACTCTCTAAACATGAAAAAATGACCAAGCTTACCTTCTCTCGGCTCGTAAGAATTCACATAGAAGGTGTTATAGCAACATTTGCCTCACCATTGCTATCTTGCATAGAGGGCCTTTTTCCATTTCCCTATGTAGAGTTATCAACCCCCTTTTGATAAATCCAGAGCCAAAAATATATATTTTTCCACATATATGCTCTCTAACTGCTTTGCAAGATGTGTATACACTTCCTGCTCCACTATAGCTCACGTATATCGGGAATTGTGCCAAAAAATACAAAATGAGGTTGAATTTCCATGTCACAACAAAGATCTCTGATCTTTGGCCTTCCATATACTGGAAACGTTCTGACTCGACCCTTCAGTTGCATTTTGGAGGCTATAAGAGCACAATTTCAAGCTATGGAAAAATATGAGAAAGCATTCAACTTTGAGAGCAAAGTTACTAAAGAGAAATTACTTCATATTGAGTTTGCATCCCTTTGTCCCTCAAGTCTGAACACAGTGTTCAACCCCAAAGCTCTTTCCTTATTATCGAGAGGACCTCATTACCTCTTTGCTATGAGTTTTCCTTTGGTGGAGGATTGAAGTGGTGGAGACCCAGTTGGAAGGAACCTGGTTTCTTGGGTTTGAACCGTGCTGACACAGAAGTCTATAATGTTGATACTTCTATTGATCAATTATTAATAGAAATACTCCTTTCCTGTCCTATCGATATCTTGCAAATATATGATTATTATCCATGGGAATGTTTGTAGTGTTTATTAATGGATTGTGCTATCTAACTTGCAAACTCATTTTATATATTGTCACTATATACTTGCATCGCTTATTTGTTGATAACTTCTTGCAGGTGTATAGATTTGGGTCAAAGTGCTCAACGGTGGAACGACATCAAACCATTGGATCGAGGTAGGCTTCTTCCTTGTATTACACATTAGTTTGTATAGCACATGTTGGAATTGAGTTGATTTATGTAGTCATACCTGTCTGTTGTGGTTTACCCTTGGCCATAGAGAGTTTTTCTCTTGTAATAGAATTGGCGACCATACTGGGGATAGATCTTCCTTCTAAGGGTTGAAGTATTTTTCCTTCTTACAATGCTCTTTTTCCTTTGTGTTTCTTGTCGTATCACAGTTGGATAGATTCTGTTCACTCTGGGTCTGATTTTTTCATCCTTTTACCCTTGCCTAGCCTTGTTTTAAAAGATATATGCCCTTTTTTCCTTGACAACTACGTATACACGCTTGATGTCCCACTGAAAGAGGCATATATACGCCATTTTCTCTTGAATAGTCACGTATACCACTTCCCCTTGCTTGCTTTCTTGGTTTAGTGACTTCTGGGTGGGTTTTGAGGATCACTGAGCCTTCTTAGGTCTCTGTGGTGCCTGTTGATATTATCTGGGATGACAGGAAACCTGTTTGAAGTTGAACTTTTGGGCGACGTATTTCTCTTTGTTTTTCATTTTTGATTTGTCCTTGGTAATTGGGTTGTCTGCTTAGATGCTTGGTATTCTTCTCAAGTGATTTCTTTTATACACAGTAGAAGTTATATAACAAGTCACTTATCAGTCCATGCCCTTTCTTTTTAATACATTGAAAATACAAAAAATAGGTATTTTGCATTGGTTGGTATTTTTGTCTTGGAACTTTTATCATTAGCTTAGCACATTTAGCAAAAGATTGCATTTTACTTCTGAGTTGCGGAGTTAAAATTGAAGATTGCACTATTTTTATTTAGCATATCATTCATTGAAAAGTTAAAGTTAGGCTTTGCATTATATTTATTTTTATTTTCATCCAGAGCCATAACACCATGAGTTTCATTTCCATGCCTTTTTGAGTAATCATGGCCAATAAAATTTATGCTTTAAACTAAAATTGATTAGTAACGATTTTATTGTTTAGGGTGCACAAACTAGCCTAGGATTTAGTGCCTTGGAATAGGATTTTGTGAGTAAAATTCTCCAAGGCAATTAAATCAACATATTTGTCTGAGATAGGGAGTTGAGAAATCCATTGTATAATTGGTAATATCAGGAGGCTTCGTTCACACCGGAGTTAAGAATGAGGTCGCGTGAAGTTTTTTGAAGGGATAACCCCTGGATACTCACCTAGCGTCAGATATATTTATGTGGATTTATTTGTATTTGGGGATCTTGCTATTATCCATGTTGAAATTACTAAGGCAACTGAGAGGGAGGGGTGAATCAGTTGTTACCGTGCTTAAACAATATTAAGTATGTTAAGCCATTTTTAATCTTTCATCAAGTGACCATCAATATTATATATAATATGAACAACATAAATAATGAGCATCAATCACACATGAGATATACACAGAGACAGATTTTCACAAGGAAACCCATAAAGGGAGAAAGCCTCTTCTTCTTCGAAATGATAGGCAGTCTTTTAAGTTTTGTACATCATCTATGTTTGAGCACCAACTCAAAGTGAGGCTACTACCTCTATTTTACAAGCTCCAACTTGTTGAGAGCACCAATTCTCTGGTTTCTCTAGCATCGAATAGAAGGAAGCACCAATTCCCTGAGGGTTCCAACACCGACTGGATGGAAGCACTTACTTCCACTTATACAAGCACCAACTTGTTTGAGAGAACCAACTCTCTAGTTTCTCTAGCACCCACTGGAAGGAAGCAGCAACTCCCTGAGTGTTCTCGCACCGACTGGATGGAATCACCTACTTCCACTTATACAAGCACCAACTTGCATATAGAAAACTCTTTGTTTTCCCAAGCACCACCCTGCCACCCTATTTTCTAGCCACAACTAGATGGAAGCTACAACTCCCAATATTCAAGTACCAACTCGAATATCAGAGGACTACAATCCTCCCTAACACCACCCTACCTCCCTGATTATAAATAAATGATTGAGTAACCAACAACACAGATAAATCGATTCTTACCACTTCTTCTTTGTTCTGTAAATCTGGTTTGCTTCTAACTATTCTGCAATTCTTCTCTTCCTCTGTCTATTCTGCAATTATGCTCTGCTTCAAGTTGTTCTGCCATTCTGCTCTTGCTTCTGTCTATTCCTCATCTGTTACTCATCTCTGATTTTTATCTCACACTATGCATACTGTAATTTTCCCTTTCCTACAGTTCAACTCATTTTTCATTCAAAACGACCAACCACACACAGTCACTGCATGTTACTTTTATACACTACAACCCCTTCAGTTACCCCTCCAATACCTAGAACAACGCTTCAGCAACTGAAATGCCAACCGTCCAAGAACCATGATTTGGTTATACTAATTGAATCGTAACTGAACAATTAATCATGAAGAGCAACAGTAGCCCTTTGATCAGATTTCCAAGTATCCAACACCATTGGCTTACAAGCACAGGGTCTCTCATTGATTTTGCCATTTCGCATTTCAAAATTTCAGCATTTCGACATTCCTGTGGTGAAGAGTCTCGACTCTTCATGTTACGATCACCAAAAAGGAGCTTAGCTTGGTGCTAGCTCCTCCCTCTCACATGACCACTGATGGTGACCACAACCTACACCAAAAGGTGTTTTTCGCATTTTGGTATTTTGACATTTCGGAGTTTGAGACTTCGTGATGGTGGAGTTTATACTTGGTATGTAAAAACCCCGAAATAGAAAGTTCTAATGTGGTGTAAACCTACTGTCATGACACGTGGATTGACACATTCCGAATAGCTGCCACATGTCACTCTGATTCGTGACTTACATGTGCCTGAAATGTTGAATCAGCTTGACACTTGTCATTACCTGATTGTGCCATGTGTCCTTAGCTAACATGGTTTGTTGATGTGTCTGTTTCGGGATTTCAAGGTTCTCTACTTCAAAGGTTAAAGTTCCTTTGATATTTGATTTCCTGGTCTATGAAACTCTGAAATGGAGTCCTTGACATACTCTGATCTTTCACATTTCGCGATTTCATCATTCTTGTCATGAGTGTCCTTGACACCTCCAACTCCTGGTATCCAAAACTTCGAAATGGATATTAAGTTGTGGTTTCTCATTTTGTGATTTCATCATTCTTGTTGTGAGTGTCCTTAACACCTCCAACTCCCAGTATCCGAAACACCGAAATGGATATTAAGGCGTGGTTTTGCATTTCACGATTTTCTATCATGAGTTGCTTCCTTGACACCTCCAACTCTCGGTATCCTAAACTTTGAAATCGAGATTAAGTCGTGGTTTTTCATTTTGCAATTTTCTATCGTAAGTTGCTTCCTTGACACCTCCAACTCCCAGTATCTGAAACTCCGAAATGGAGATAAAGTCATGGTTTCACATTTCGCAATTTTCTACCGTGAGTTGTTTCCCTGAATTTTGGAGTTTATGCTTCTGATCTTGCTATGCAATCATCGTTGCACTGCTGGTCTTTCCACTTTCTCTTGTTCGTCATCATCGGTATGAGCCTTCCATCAATGACAAATAAATACTCTGCCTTCTGTTTGCCCGTAATAAATATTCCAACAATCTCCCCCTTTGGGATTGATGGCAACCTTGAAGACACTACTCATAACATTCTTACCATTACACTTTCTCCCCCTTTGACATCAATGTCAAAGAAGTAACACACTCCCCCTGAGCTGTTGCAATACATACTCCCCCTTTCAACTATGAGCAACTTAGAAATACAACAGATATTCAAATAAGTACTCCCCTTGATCAGGTGAATAGATTAGACAAAAGAATTTATAACCCCCAACTTTTGACGAAGATATCCAAAAGGGGTCGCTGCTAACGGTTTAGTAAAGATATCAGCTATCTGTTCTATGGAAGGAATATAATTCACTTGAACAATTTTGTTTGTAACTTGTTCTCTGATAAAATGGTATTTTATTGGTATGTGCTTAGATTTTGAATGAAGTACATGATTCTTAGAGAGACTGATGGCACTAGTGTTATCACAGTGAAGTGGAATGGGATTAGTGTAAGTTACCTTCAAATCTACAAGAGTTTGTATCATCCATAAAATCTGAGTGCAGCAAGTAGCAACAACAATGTACTCTACTTCTTTAGTTGATAAGGAAATAGATCCCCGCTTCTTACTAATCCATGCTACCAATGAGTCACCCAGGAAGAAGGCACCTCCACTGGTGCTCTTTCTCTCATCCACACAATTTGCCCAATCTGCATCTGAATAAGAAGTTAACTGAAAGTTATGATTTCTAGGATACCACAGACCATAAGTCATTGTTCCCTTCAAGTATGTGAATATCCTTGTGATAGCTACCAAGTGACTTTGTTTAGGAGTTGACTGATAATGACCTACCATTCCAACAACTTGCATTATATCAGGACGGGATGCTGTGATGTTTAGAATATTGCCTATCATTGATCGGTATGTCCTTTGATCAACATTGAATGACATATCATATTTACTGAGCTTGCAACCAACCACCATAGGTGTACTAACAGGAGAGGAATCCTCCATCTAAAATTTCTTCAACATCTCTTTCAAATATTTTTCTTGAGAGATAAATATTCCTGTAGAACTCTGATTTACTTGTAAACCAAGAAAATATGACAGTTCTCCTATCATGGACATCTCAAACTCTATTTTCATAGAGTTAGCAAACCATTGGACAGATGATTCATTAGTACAACCAAAAATAATATCATCTACATAAACCAAAACAACTAGTAAATTATCACCTTCAGACTTAATGTAGAGATTGTTGTCAACAGTACCTTTCTTGAACCCTTTGTCTTGTAAAAATTTGTCTAGTCTATAATACCAAGCTCATGGTGCTTGTTTCAGTCCATATAAGGCCTTCTTCAGCTTGTAAACATAATTAGGATTATATGTCAATGAGAACCCTTTAGGTTGCTCCATATATACTTCTTCCTCTAGATCTACATTAAGAAAAGATGACTTAACATCCATCTAATACACTTTAAAGTTCTTATGACATGAATATGCAAGGAACATTCTGATGGCCTCCAATCTTGCCACTGGTGAAAAAGTTTCATCAAAGTCATGACCTTCAAATTGTGCATACCATTTACAGACCAATCTAGCTTTATTTCTAACAACTTGTCCTTTTTCATTCATTTTATTCTTGAATACCCATTTGGAACCTATTACATTCTTATCTTCAGGTCTAGGGACAAGCTCCCAAGTATCGTTCTTCTCAATCTGGTCAAGCTCTTCATTCATAGCTCTAATCTAATCATCATGTTGGCTGACTTCATCAAATTTTTTTGGTTCAGTCATAGATAAAAAAGCAACATGATATTGTTCTGAGTCTTTAATCAATTTCCTTCTTGTCTGGACTTCTTTATTTATATCTCCAATTATCTAATTTTCAGGATGATTCTTTCTAACAATTCTAAGAGGTGATTTTGCTTCTTTTTGCTAATTTGTGTCAGTCGTAATATTCGTATCTTCATCTTATTCAGATTCTTCTCTTTCTGATCCTTGGACCTATTCATCTTCGTATTCAACTATATCTTATGTGCTTGGATCAACACTGCTTACATTTTTGACCGAGATTTCTTCATCAACTTTTATGTCTATACAATTAACCAGTTTATGCAGTCTCTTATTGTAACATCTGTATCCTTCACTGTTTGTAGCATAACCCAAGAAGATACCTTCATTATCCCTGTCATCATATTTGCCAATATTTTCATCATTATTCTTAATGTAACATTTACTCCCAAATATTTTAAAATGCTTGATTGAAGAAGGTCTTCCAAACCATAGTTCATAAGGAGTCTTGTCACTATGTGGTCTGAGATGTGCTTTGTTAAGGATATGAACAACTATATGAATTGCTTCCACCCAATATCTCTGAGGTATATTTCTTTCGTTCATCATTGATCTTTTCATTTGTTGTATTGATCTATTCTACCTCTCAACAACTCCATTTTGTTGTGGAGTCCTTGGAATTGTGTACTCTCTTTTGATTCCATGTTTATCACAAAACTCTTTGAAGTTCCATGAGATAAAATATCCTCCTCTATGAGACCTCACTGCCTTCAATCTTTTTCCTTATTGATTCTCAGTTAGAGCCTTAAACACTTTGAATTTTTCAAATGATTCAGATTTTTCCTTCAAAAAGGCAACCCATGTTAGTCTAGAATAATGATCAATAATCAACATAAAATAATTTTATTTTCCTGTACCTTCTTTCCTTGATGGTCCACATAAATCCATATGTACTAACTGGAGAGGTTTTCCTATTGAAGGAAACTTTTTAGATTTGAACTGAGTGCGAGTAAGTTTTCCTATCTGGCAAGGTTTACAAACATAACCATATGGATTTGATATCTTTGGAAGATACTTTACTTCCCCACTATTTTTGAGCTTGATTATATGATCAAAATTTAAGTGTCCAAGTCTACTATTCCATAGCCAACTTTCATCATACTTGCTTAAGTAACATTCTTATTTTTCTTCTTTTAACACATAGACATTGTTTTCTGTTCTTATCCCTTTTGCAACTAGCTATCCTGAATTCACAGATTTTATTCTACAATCTTTAAAGGTAAAAATGACTTCACATCCTCGGTCACAGAGTTGACTGACACTAAGCAGATTATGTTTCAAACCTTCTACAAACAACACATCTTGAGCTTTCCCTTTGCCATTACTCAAACTTACCATTCCTTTACCTTTTATTTTTCCTGGTGCATCATTTCCAAAAGTTACATTCCCTGATTTTCTTTCACTTAGAGTTAGAAACTTACTTTTGTCTCCAGTCATATGTTTGGAACATCCACTATCAATATACCAGGGATTCTTTTCTCTTTGGGCTGATAACACTAGTCTACACTTGTCATCTTCTTTCTTCTTCCAAATCTTGAAATTTTCAGCAGTAAGATTTGAGTCTGACTTAAAATTCCTTAAGCTACAATCTGCAGCTTTATGTCCATAGTTATGACAGATGTAACATTCTGGTTCACTAAATATAAGATCATAGCGATTGTTATGCTCATAACTATTGTTATGCTTAACCTGCTTCCTTTTCCCATCCATCACATGATTTATAGTCTGAGGTAGTTTGTTGCTTGGTTGTCTCGATATTTGTTGTGGAAGATGGTTATTCATTGAATATCTTGATTGTTCATATCTAAATCTTAAAGAACTGTTTATAGCTTTGTGACCAAAATTAGAGAAAAAAAAACAATAACCATAGAGAAAACTTTTGTACCTTGAAAAAGGATGTCTTCTTTGAGTAGGTCGATTTCTTTCATGCCAATAATCTCTTTGATCTACAGATTCGGTTTTGGTACTTTTTCTTTCATTCCTTCTTGGTAGCTGATTCTCTTTCTTTGTTTCTGTAGAGTGACTGTTGTCAATGTTTGAGGATTTGACAAAATTGGTAGGTTCTGTATTACCTGGATGATTACTAATCAATCCTTCTTCATACCCCAAGCCAGCTTTCAAATTTGGGTTTCTTTGTTGATTTAGAATGGAGGTTAATCCTTCTGAGGCTTTAATACTTGGCAGATTTTGGTGATACAATCCCTTAAACTTATCCATTTCTTTTTTGGTTTTTACTATCTCTTCTTTTAAGGCTTCACACCTCGCTTTCTTCTCTGACAACTGTTGTTTCAGTATGTATTCTATTTTATTTGCCTCTTCCAACTCCACTTTTAGTAGAGAAAAGTTTTCATCAGGTTTTTCACTATTCATTTTAAACTGCTTCAACAATTGTTTTTGTTTTCTCTTCTTACATCTGAGTCTGTCAATTTCTTCCAAAGCACCGATTAATTCACCTTCCATATCCACCACAGGTTCTTCATCATCCATTTCACCTCCTGTGTGTTCATCATCAAGATTTACCATAGCCATAAGCATAAAATCATTAACTTTGTCTTCACATGATGAATCACTATCTATGTCTTCTGAGGAATTGTCATTATTTGCACATAAAATTTTCTTTTTACTATATTTCTAGAATTTTTACTTCTTCTCATCATCAAAGTTCTGGTTCTTTTTCTGATGGGGACACTTAGATGCAAAATGACCTATCTTACCACAGTTAAAACATTTGAAGGGAAGCTTGCCTTGATATTTTTCTGATCCTTTCTTTAACCTTCTCACAAATTTTGCCTCAATATCATCTAAATCTGTTAAGCCCTGATATTGGCTCATTACCCCTTAATTGGGGCATATTATATTAGTAATGTTATTTTATTTATGTTGGCTTTAGGCCATTAGTTGTAATTATACCTCCTAGTCTCCTATATATACCAAGGAGACATTTTCATTTTGAATCATCTTGTACTTGAACATTTAAGTGGGGTAAAAGGAGGCTTCCCCCTCAAAGAGGCATATTATCTGAAATTATCTCTTTTTCAAGGCGTTGAGTACTTTTTCTGAGATTTTTCTATGCTATATTGATATTTGGTTCTTAACATATGGTATCAGAGCTCAAGGTCTTGGGGTTTCGCTGCTACATCTGAGACACCTTGGCATTTTCGCTATAATTTTTTTTCTACAATGTTTCAAAAGGAACATCTTGGAGGATATTTAGTAGACATATCAAGGTATGTTGGGTTCCAAATTCATCTCCTGAGGCCTTATACTTTCAGAGATACAGCCTGTACAAGATAGGGTTTTGGAATCATCTTGAACTGAGTCATTGTGAAATTTTATCTATAAAACCTTTTATGTAATGTTTCATACCTTGAGCTCCAGAGGATATTTACAAAAATTAGTACGATATCTATGGTTAAATTTTCAGCTTCTTGGTCATCTTAAATTTGTAGATACACCCTATGTAAGATAGGGTATCTGACTAGTCCTATTGACTAGTCTCAAGAAAGTGTTTTAGGTAAAACAATCATAACTTCCTCCTAGAGTATCCAAATTGAGTGGGACTAGTTTCATTGGATCGTGGACAGTCTGTAGTATTTTTTGTGCGAGTTTTAGAATTTTATATCAATTATTTTGTGCGGGGCACACTATACCAGTGAGATCTCCTGGAAAGGCCAAAAATTGGCAAGTTGTGGGGAAGTTACTGTAAATTCCACTTGGCACATCCAATTTTGATCAGACATATGGCATTGCAGAGAATAAATATCAGAGAACTACATAAAAGAAATTTTCATACCCAGAAGGGATGAAACTTGGGAGATACAATAGAAGAAATATTATCTAGCAGAACCACCTCAAAATCAAGGTTCAAAAGTGATACTTGGCCAACATGCCACCAAAAAAGGGAACTTCTACACCAAATAAGCCTCCAGAAAATCCTACTTGGACTCTTGATGAAGGTGAAGAAATGTGTAGGGACATAAATATACTACAAAAGAAGATGGATTCAATGGAAGCTAAGTTGGATACTAAGATGGATTCAATGGAAGCTAAGTTGGATACTAAGATGGATGGTTTAAAAGGGGAGATGAGGACACCTGAAAGTAAAAATGCATCCCATGAAATTCATGATGAGGACACAAGGAAGGTGAATCAAGAATGGAGAAACTCCAACTTTGGTTTGAAGACCAACCATGTTCCTAAGATTGATATGAGGAAGTTTGATGGCAAGGACCCAATCACATGGATACTTCAGATGGAGCAATTC
>JASDQU010736168.1:432535-444749 GCA_032191745.1 Picea mariana
GGGGGGGGGGGGTGAATCAGTTGTTACTGTGCTTAAACAATATTAAGTCTATTAAGCCATTTTTAATCTTTCATCAAGTGACCATAAATATTATGCATAATATGAACAACATAAATAATGAGCATCAATAACACATACGATATACACAGAGACATATTTTCACGATGAAACCCATAAAGGGAGAAAACCTCTTCTTCCTCGAAATGATAGGCAGTCTTTTAAGTTTTGTACATCATATGTGTTTGAGAACCAGCTCAAAGTGAGGCTACTACCTCTATTTTACAAGCTCTAACTTGTTGAGAGCACAAACTCTCTAGTTTCTCTAGCACTGTTCTACAATTCTTCTCTTCCTCTGTCTATTCTGCAATTCTGCTCCACTTCAAGTTGTTCTGCCATTCTGCTCTTGCTTCTGTATATTCCTCATATGTTACTCATCTCTTATTTTTATCTCACACTGCGCATAATGTCAGTCTCACACTACGCATACTATAATTTTCCCTTTCTTACAGTTTAACTCATTTTTCATTCAGAACGACCAACCACACACAGTCACTGCATGTTACTTTTATACACTACAACCCCTTTAATTACCCCTCCAATCCCTAGAACAACGCTTTAGAAAATGAAACGCAAACCATCCAAGAACCATGATTCGGTTCAGCTAACTAAATCATAACTGAACAATTAATCATGAAGAGCAATAGTATCCCTTCGATCAAATTTCCAAGTATCCAACACTGTTGGATTACAAGCACAGGGTCTCACGTTGATTTCACCATTTCGCATTTAGACATTTCGGCATTTCGACATTCATGTGTTGAAGAGTCTCAACTCTTCATGTTACGATCGCCAAAAAGGAGCTTAGCTTGGTGCTAGATCCTCCCTCTCACATGACCACTAACGATGACCACAGCCTACACCAAAAGGTGTTTTTCGCATTTCAGGATTTCAGCATTTCGGAGTTCGAGACTTTGTGATGGTGGAGTTTTTGCTTTCTATGTAAAAACCAAAAAATAGAAAGTTTCGATGTGGCATAAACCTGTTGTCGTGACATAAGGATTGACACATGCCAAATAGATGGCATGTGTCACTCTGGTTTGTGACTTACATGTGCCTGAAATGTTGAATCAGCTTGACACTTGTCATTGCCTGATTGTGCCATGTGTCCTTAGCTGACATGGTTTGATAACGTGGTTTGTTGATGTGTCTGTTTCGGGATTTCGAGGTTCTCTACTTCAAAGGTTAAAGTTCCTTTGATCTTTGATTTCCTAGTCTGTGAAACTCCGAAATGGATTCTTTGACATTCTATGATCTTTCGCATTTTATGATTTCATCATTCTTGTCGTGAGTGTCCTTGACACCTCCAACTCCCGGTATCTGAAACTCCGAAATGGAGATTAAGTTGTGGTTTCACATTTCACAATTTCATCATTCTTGTTGTGAGTGTCTTTGACACCTCCAACTCCCAGTATCCAAAACTCCAAAATGGAGATTAAGTCGTGGTTTCACATTTCACGATTTTCTGTCGTGAGTTGCTTCCTTGACACCTCCAACTCCCGGTATCTGAAACTCCGAAATGGAGATTAAGTCATGGTTTTGCATTTCATGATTTTTTGTCATGAGTTGCTTCCTTGACACCTCCAACTCCCGGTATCTGAAACTCCGAAATGGAGATTAAGTCATGGTTTCACATTTCACGATTTTCTATTGTGAGTTTCTTCCTTGACTCCTGGAGTTTATGCTTTTGATCTTGCCATGTGATTATCGTTGCGTTACTAGTCTTGCCACTTTCTCTTGTTCGTCATTGTCAGGATGAGCTTGCCATCAATGAAAAGCAAATACTATGCCTTCTATCTACCCATAATAAATATGCCAACAATCCATAAGTCTGTGAGAGGAGGTACTTTCAAGGTTTTGGGATTTGCTACCATGCCCATACAGTAATCTAGACTTATGATTGTTTTCTTTTACATCATTTATATAGTGGTTGATTAGTTGCTTGACTTAGGTTTCTCATAGGTTACTTGCAGGGGTTATTCTACTTGTATCCTGAGTCAGATAGGGGTTAGACAACACACAACCTTTATGGAAGATTACCTCTTCGGGGGCATCTAACCGACTATTTGTTAAGCCTACGAGGGCCCTTATAACTGATTATGTTACCTCCAAACTTTAGCATGGAGTCTCAGGTCCCTCCTGGATGAGGCATACCTTCTTTAGCGAGGGAGGCCACTCAACCACTTTAGCTCGTTTGAATGCATTTTGGTCATTTGACTTTTTGGTATGATCTTTGATTACTAGTTGGCCCTAGGACTCTGGTTTTTGGTTTCATTATCATGGATAGTAGAGTTCCTTTTACTCCTCCATTCACCGCTACCCCCCCCATGATGCCTCCTCATTTCATGGGGGCAGACCCTTTTGTTTTTTACAATGGTATGCACGATTACAATGCTCAATCCGCACCTTGTGACCCTAGTCATTTTTCTGTTGATATTCCTTCCCACATGAAAACCCCTCCCTGGTCTACTTATATGAACCTTAGCATTGGACCCGGGGGCATCATCGCTCCCATGCCCACTTCTTCATTCGATATGAGTCATGTTCCCATGGGAGGTTGGAACCTTCCACCTTATGGATCCAATCCTATCTATTCTCTTTCAGGATCCAGTGCTCAGATGGGTGCTTATTACACCCTAACCATGTATCTTTCATCTTTCATCTGCCATCTCAGTCCCTTTAAACACTTTTTCTGTACCAAGTCCTCAAGTACCCCCAGGTCCTCCATATGGGGAGAATCAATTTTATAATTCGGGCTACCCTCCTTATGGGACACCCTCACAAGGGGGCAACATATATCCTCACTCAAATAATTCTTATCCTACCTCGGTCTCTTTGCAGACCTCGGTGATAATGCACGTCCAGACCTCTTCAAACCACCTCGGCATAAACCACCATGTTTCTGGGCCAGGACAGGGAGTATACCGGGATCCTTTATGGCCTGTAATGTTTCAAAATCAATCTTTTACGGGACCTTGGAATCAAATACTACAATCTATCGCTAGCCCAACCACTGTAAGCCACACCAGTGCACCATTGCCCAACTCTACTAGTCATGTTGGAGATGATTTGACACTTTCTACAAATCATGTCGACAACTCTCTTCCAACCTCTGCTAATTATGTTGAGGGAACCATCCTTTTCACCCCGAATCATAGCCATGTCACGTCTCTAACTCCTATTCATCATACAGGAGACGACTCTTTTTCCTCGACCGGTCCCATCGAGAAACCTAAACATCTCATATGTAAGCCTAAATTCCTTTGCAGGACTTGTGAAGGAAGCTATCGTACTCTCTTGCGCCCAGTGATTTTCGGGATACCATAGGCGTGGGGCTCACCCAAAATCCCTTCGTACTTCGAGACACCCATGGTTCCTCCTCACACCACTTCACCTTTAATGATCTTGGAAGTCTCACCGTCAAGATTTTCCTCTGACCTCACCCCCTCCACAGAGGGTGAAGCGTCTCCTGCCCCCATTACCATGCATCCTCTTGAACCTATAATTGAAGAAGTGACCATGCTGATGTCATTTATGGTCAAACTGACTCTCCCTAGAAAGAGTGATGCACCCTCCAGTCATGTGATCAACATTCCAAGTATTCCCCCTTCTGAACAAGAGAGATTCATTCTTCCTCTGAATACTCTCTCTCCAAGTTTAGACGAGGTGCCCTTCGACTGGGACGACCTGATGGGACATCCCATACCCCCACCTATGTTTGTTCCACTAAGAGACTTTATTCAAACCATAAAATATACTATGTAATCTGTGAGCACTTTCTCCTCCTCGACTTAGAGAGCTTTGGGCTTTCCCAAGCTTTTGTCAGCTATCCGCAGGATACTAACTTTCAGCAGAAGGACAGGATGGGAACCTTCGCCTCCCCCTTTACATGTTGATTAGAACTAAAAATGAGTCTTATTTAAGCTCTTTTTCGACTTGTTATTAAAAATTGAAAATATTGCCGAGTGATTTCTCCCTTTCACACTTGTTAAAATTGGATTTGAAAGATCATGAGTCTTAGCTAAGTTATTTTCTGACTCGCTATCAAAAAGGGAAAAGATTTTCGAGTGAAGTTGTATTTTTCACACTCGTAAATTGGATTTGAAAATACATGTATTTGGCACAAGTTTACCCCTTTTTCACACCAAGTAGACTAAAAGATATAAAAAAGGACTTTTTTTGGCATTAAATTGTGATTGCATCTCATGCCCTTGCTTGCAGTATTGAGCCTTTAGCCGGTTCTTTCTTTGAATTATAAACCATGGCCCAAGCAGTTTTCATCCTCAACCAAACAGAGCCTTGTTTATATCCTTCACAATTTGACACCCTATACCCTGGAAGGAACATCACCCTGAGTGTCCATCTCCCGCATGCATTTCCTTGCATTGAGCATAGGTACGTTCTACTGTTGGAACTAGTTTTGCCTACTTGCGACACTTGTTCCCTCCTCTATATCATAGCATTCACTTATTATGAAAGAAAAAAAAAGACGGGTAGGAAGGGAGTACTATATTGTAATTGGCAGCAGTCGTGTCGCCTTTGAACAGAGCACAAATTTATTGAGTCCTTGCATCATCATAATTTTGGGTTTAGCATGGCCTTAGGAAGCTGATCTTGTTACAGAATTTTCTCTACTGACTGGTTAATCTTCCAATCACTATAGAGAACATTATGAATGCCTCCTGCATCTACTTGTCACATCATTAAGTCTATGCTGCCGGAGTCGACCGTATGTCTCATGCTCTTGTTCAAAGGAAATCTATCAACCTATGTTGGTCATTCCTTAGAAATATTGACTTTGCATGTCGTCCCTACCCTCAGTTTGTCTCAGAATCACATGATACTTTGGTCTTATGATGCACCCTGGCCCTACTTTCATCATTGGTAGGTCACCTTGAACCCAACAATTGACATTTCATCATGGTTTGTTGACTGGGTGGTTTCCCTTGTGTTCGATGGAAAGACATCTATTCACACTTTGGGATACATGCAGTGTCTTGGATGCGGTTAGCCTTATTGGTGGTTTCCTCGACTTTGTCAGGAGTTTTCATCATTGGTTGTTATTCAGAGGGTCTTTTTCATGTACCGCTTGCATTTGGCACACACAAAAGATGCACAAGGTCGTTGGTTTGTGAACATGTTCTTCGTCTGATCTCCACCAAATCATGAAGCTCCTTCTTTTTTCCTCGTGCTGACTGATGAGAGATGCCTTAATTCTCCCATTTCAGCTGGTCTCTTTCCATCGACTTTAGCTCATGTATTCTGGATATGAGACCTAGAGTTTTATGAGTAGCTTGAGGCTTGTAATCATTAGTGGCATGCTCTCTCGCCATTGATAGATGGGAATACATCAATGTCTCATGATCAATAGATCTCTCAAGTGTTCGACACCATCTCCTTTATTCACATTTGTAGAGATGTACTCAGTGCCTTGATACCTACTTTCATCATTGGTAAGCTATCTCACGTTTGTTAACAGTATACCTCAATGACCAGTAATCAAACGATGTCTCATCGTGTTTGACCTCAACTCATTTATTCACATGATGTAGACTTTCACCATTGGTGGATTGTATTGAAGACTCGAAGACATCACTTTGTGGACGCAGCTTTCCTGAGTTGTTGCTTCCATTTCATTGGACCAGTACCTATTTGACTTCAACGATCATGGGAGATTAAATTGTACTCCATGGTATACAAATATCTTCAGATTGATTTTGAGACTGGTTTCACTGGGCCTTGTTCGTGACTATGACAACTATTGGCATGTAATTGCATTTATACTTTCTACTTATGGCCATGAACACGTGTTGGTATATTTTCCACATGGATCTGCATTGTATTCTTGGTAGCCATGTATGCAAAGTCAGTACATAATGTAATGAGCAATTGAGTTCGTCCCACTGGTTCTCTACCACTCCACTTCTGGTTTATTTATAATGTATTTCGGCCATTTCAAATACTCATGTGATCTCATAAATTAGGGGGCATCTATTATAGCAAGATTTGCCTCACCATTGCTATCTTGCATAGAGGGAATTTTTCCATTTCCCTATGCAGACTTATCAACCCCCTTTTGATAAATCCAAAGCCAAATATATATATTTTTCCACATATATGCTCCCTAACTTCTTTGCAAGATGCGTATACACTTGCTTCTCCACTAGAGCTCACATATATCGGGATTTGCACCAGAAAATAAAAAATGAGGTCGGGTTTCCATGTCACAACAAATATCTCTGATCTTTGGCCTTCCATATACTGGAAACGTTCCAAATCAGCCCTTCAGTTGCATTATGGAGGCTATAAGAGCACAATTTCGAGCTATGGAAAAAGAGGAGAAAACATTCAACTTTGAGACCAAAGTTACTCTGGAGAAATTACTTTATATTGAGTCCACATCCCTTTGTCCCTCAATTCTGAACACAGTGTTCAGCCCCCAAGATCTTTCCTTATTGTCGAGAAGACCTCATTACCTCTTTGCTATGAGCTTGCCTTTGGTGGAGGATTGAAGTGGTGGAAACCCGGTTGGAAGGAACTTGGTTTCTTGGTTTCAAACCATGCCGACACGGAAGTCTGTAATGTTGATACTTCTGTTGATGAATTATTAATAGAAATACTCATTTCTCGTCCTATCGATACCTTGCAAATATATGATTATTATCCATGGGCATGTTTGTAATGTTTATTAATGGATTGTGCTATCTGATGTGCTAACTCATTTTATATATTGTCACTATATACTTGCATCACTTGTTTGTTGAGAACTTCTTACAGGTGTAAAGCTTTGGGTCAAAGTGCTCAATAGTGGAATGACATCAAATGATTGGATCGAGGTAGGATTCTTCCTCATATTTCACATTAGTTTATATAACACATGTTGGAATTGAGTTATTTTATGCAGTCATACCTATCTGTTGTGGTTTACCCTTGGCCATAGATAGTTTTTCCCTTGTAACAGAAGGAATATTCTTGTGTCATTCTTAATCGCAATTGTGGGTCTCATCTTTGCATATTTGGCCTAATGCCGACTACATGTTGCTCTCAACTGAACCTTTAAAGCATTTCTCATATGCAAGCCTTGCAACATGTTTTTCCTTTGCGATTCGACACCTTGACCCATGGAGGAATTTTTCCCGAGTGTCCTTATCCTACACATGTCTCCTTTCCTTGAGCATCGGTATGTTCCATGCACTTGGAACCATTTTTCTTTCTTGTGACACTCATTCCTCCTTTGTAACGTAGCATTCTTTTATTATTTTTCAAGCTTGTTAAAAATTTGAAAAAGACAAAAAAATCAAATATTCCAAAAAGAGGGGATGAGAAATATACATTCTTTTTTCAGCAGCAAGATAGTATCCCTTGGATAGAGCACATCCCTCTGTTTGTTCGCCAAGAATTGGATCTAGTATGACCTTAGGAAGTTGTTATTTCTACATACCGATGTGTCCTCCTCCTTTTGGTTACTCTTCCAAACATATGGAGAGTTTGTGGTTCCTCCTGCATAACATAATTATGTCAATATTACGTTGCTCGAGTCTATTCATCTTTCGTTCTTTTGTCCAAGGGAATTTTTATCCAACCTGATTTGGCCATTCTGCAGCTTTTCTCTTGACTTTGATGAGTTAGCCATCACGTGAATCTAGTCAAGTCCAGATTAAAAATTGACAAAGTTTTGTGCCTGATGATCAAAGACCTTAGAGTAGTGACTCTTACACTCCTATTGTACTCCTACCTGAGTAGTTGAAGATCTTGAAGTTGTTTCTCGAGCTATGGAGTCCTCATCTCCAGTCACGGGATTTGATGCTTCTTGACGATGGATATTATATTGTTCTAGAATATCATCAAATGATTTTGAGATGTATATCCACTATGTATTGCTCATGTCTACACTTTATATATACATTTCTATGACATGGATCTATAGTGTACTAGATGGGAATCCATTATTAGTTTATCCCGAGCATGGGTATGTCTGCCTCAGAGAGATTATTATTGTTTTGCAGATGGTGACCTCCCAAACTCTGGTCCTAGGATCACTCGACTCCATGCCTTTCCACTGGTAAGGATATTGTAATTTATTTCAGCCATCAATTTCTCTTTTGACCTCACACATTAGGGGGCATATGTTATAGCCCTAAAATTCCCTATCTATGCAGACATGGCATTGGCCTTTCTACTTGAACAATTTTCTAAATTATTGGACACACCGACTACACTGAGAGGGGGGGGGGTGAATAGTGTAGGGCTCTTTTCCCTAAAACTTCCCTAAACTTACCCTTCACAAAACTCATTAGTTAGAAATCACCATTTACTCATTATTTATTGTTGTCATTTATAATCAGTTAAATGTGAACATATATCAGCAACATATATCAACAATATATCATCAACAATCATCACCACAAGGAACACGAGGAACACAAGATGCATGTAAAACTTTATTTTTATTACAGACTACAATCCTTGGGTTATCAACAACAACTGAATAGAGTACAAATCTACAAGAGCATCAACTCTGTAATGCAAGACTCATCTTACACCCCTAGCACCAACTAATATGAGGAAACAATCTTCAACAAATATCAATTTGTCAACATGTATGTGACCTATCAGTAGTGCAACATGTGTATGTACGAGCCCCACCAGTAGTACAAATCGCATATGTACACAGCCAATATGTATTATAGCCTACGTATCACATCTGAGTACTTAGGGTTTTCTCTTCAAGATGAACTCAGATCCTCTGCAACCTTCAATCACATTCTCTTTTGTATTTCATTGTCCAATCTGACCCATAACCAATCACAACACATCCAAGCTTTCCAACAACTTACTCATGCTCCTCAACCATACAATATGAATGCTACTCAATCATGTATAAGAAATCAACATATTATGGAAATCATATTAGTACTAAATCATAAGAGTGTTTCTCACTCTATCAACCAACACAAATCACTTCACGAAAACCATACCAAGAATTCCTTAAGCATTCACTACACAATAAGCAAGAGTATCTATCAAGACAACAATGTAACCATACCAGCATTTCTATGGTAGATCTGAGCCCATAAAATGCAGATATGGAACCTACTTTAGTCTTCAAGATCCTAACATTATCTCACACACAAGTCTTCATGACTTCATCCATTGTACGCACCATGTCCTCATTCATCCCACGTATGTATGCACCCTGGCTCACTATAGCCCGCGTATACCTAATAAACTAGGGTTTCTGAACTTCCAACGCTTTTTTTGTCATGACCTCAAGCTTACCAAAACTTCGATGCATCCATGAGATATTCCATACACTCTATCTCTTAGAATATATATTCAATACATTCTCAAGAGATACATCTCACAAGTGACCCTTGCCTCTTATTTATACTCTCCAAGTAGCTTCCTTAGAAGCATCTTCTAGGTCACTTAACCCACTTCTAGTTCACTTAACCCATTTCTAGGTCACTTAACCTATTTTCCTCATTTTTAGGGTTAACCATTTTCCATAATTAGAAATTTCTCCATTTCTTTATCATTTAAATATTCCTCCTTGACTTTGTCACTTTTCTTTACCATTTAAATAATAGTTTCTTATTGTCAAGAACTTTTACTTCTTTGACCTCTTGGGGCTTCAATCCTACATATGAGGGTCCTTCATATTCATAGGGCCATAACTCTCAAACCATGAGGAGTTATGTGACATTACACATACCATCAGAAATGGCACAACAAACACTATCCATCTAGGATAGTTTCACTAACAAATTTACTGATCTTCATCTCATTATTCTACATATAATCATGGGTTATCTTAACCATACTTTAAGGATAACTCAACCGCAAAGCGTATTCCCATGAGGGATTTTACCATAAGGGGACCACTTTGGATTTCATCCATTTATACTCCTCATCAACCATGATAAGACAATAATGAGTCATCTTTACATCAAACCAACTATGCATCATATATCAAAGAAACCACATCGATCCATCTTCATATTTGCAACATGTATCAATGACAACTCATTGATCCATATTCATATATGCATCATGTCAATGAAAACTCATTAATCCATCTCCATCTATGCATCATCATATTACTATGATTCCACTTGACATCAATCCATTCTCATAAAGGATAATACATATTCCATTAGTATGCTATGACAAGACATTGTTCATTTGACATCAATCATCAATCAATCTATCCTTTGGCATCAATAAATCCCTTGAAATCAATCCTTTGACATCAATCAATCAAACCTTTGGCATCAATGAAAACATGATCCACCAATATTCCCCTTTGGCATTGATGGAAATACCAACATTCATGTCAACACCAATCATTGATGTCAACATGTAGACAAGGCATGCAAGGCATGCTCTAAATAAATAGTCACCAATCACATCAATGTGACTATCTCTCCCCCTTTGACATCAATGGAAAAGGGTCATTCTCCTCTTGGGGCTGTTCCCCCTACTTGAAATCTCCTTGGGGCTTCTCCCCCTGTCTGAATGCCTTTGATCTTCCTCTGAATATTGTCTCCCCTTTTGAACAAGGGATATCACTCTGATGTAATGTTGAAGATATATCACTCATGCTCCCCTTGTGACCATTTCTCCCCATGGATCTATGCCTCTTTGATCTTTTCTTCAAGTATAGGGATATTTTACTAAGCATGCATCCGATGAATATCTCCTCCTAGAATCATGGGAAGAAGAATGAATCCCCCTATGGGTATGTCTCCCCCTATCTTCTCTGCACTATGAATAATATGCTACCACTGCAATATGCCTCTGTTGCAAATGCTACTGCTCAACTGGATCATAGAACAATCATTATTTCTATGACGATCCTTGGACCTGTCCATGCATCAAACTTGTTCCATACCATACATCATGAATAAAAATATATGTCAACAATGAAATAGAGAATCATGAACAAATATCAACCATGTGCATCATGTACCAAATTGTGTGTTCACCATGAAAAATACCCATGTGCATAAATCATGTATATAAACACTATACAAGGTGCCAAAATATATCATCAATGGAGTGTATCAACCATATGCCTCTACCAACATGCCAACCATGTGCATCTACCAATATGCCAACCATGTGCATCTACCAACATGCCAACCATGTGTCACATCACTTCATGATATGTTTCCACCATGAACCAAGTATCATAATCATGTATCTTATGTACCAAAGTATATGCTAATCAAGTAATACCAATGGTGTAATTTCATCCAAGTACTATAATCCAAACATATACCATCTATGAGTGTACCAAACATGCACATCAACATGTATCACCACTTGTACCAAGAAATTACAACAACCATGCACCAATACCACAACAAGATGAATCATTGTTCAGAAGTTGCCGGAGGAACCATAGTGCTAATGATAGTTTGTCGTCGACGTTTCGGATCCACAACAGGATCCATCATCAGGACAGAAAAAGCCCGAGGAAAAAATTAAGAGAGGAGCCTTAGTTAAATAGTGAAAAGTGAACCCTAGGTTTGGGGAGGTTTCTCAAATCAGGTATAATTAATTAATGAAGCAAAATGGTAACCCGACGGTGTTTAATCAAATTATACGTTAAGGATGGGCTAAATTTTAGGGTTTACCCTATTATTTTAGGGTTTACTCCTAATAGAACAGTAATAATAATTTTGCTACCCCCTCAACCTTAATCTAACCGATCAATAACTTAATATTAATATTTTTAGCCTATATCTAACATAATATTAATAACATTAACCTAAATTTAGCCCGCCCCCCCCCTTTTTAACCCTATATTGCTAGTGTGCCACCTCTCTAAGTCAACCTAATTTAACCTATATTCAGCATTAATTTTAGCCCTTATTTATCATAAAAATTTAATATAACCTATATTAAGGTTGACTTATATTAATATAACCTATATTAAGGTTGACTTATATTAATATAACCTATATTAAGGTTGAAACTATGGTATATAACCTATATTAATTTTAGCCCTTATTTATCATAAAATTTAATTTAACCTATATTCAGCATTAATTTTAGCCCTTATTTATCATAAAATTTAATATAACCTATATTTAGCATTAAATTAATATTAACACCATTTATCATAAAAATTTAATATTAATAACTTAAC
>JASDQU010736168.1:454219-470387 GCA_032191745.1 Picea mariana
CCATTAATGCAATTTTTGTGAAGGTTTTTCTTATCCCTTCCCAGTCTTAATTTCAAATGCCATGGAATGTCATTTGCACGCCGCCAGCTTGCTTCCTTCACGAAACCTCCAATCTCTTCCCACTCTTAATTTCAAATACCATGGAATGTCATTCGCACGCCGCCAAGCTGGTTCATTCATGAAACCTACAATCCTTAAATGTTCTTCACCGTAACCCCCACCTTCGCACGTCTAAGTATGCAATAATTACGCTTTACTTCTAACAGGTCACCATACAATACACATAGATATTGTCATTAATGAGGAGATTTTCCATTCGCATGCATTGAAGCAATGTTTTCGGGGGGTTATATTGCCCCTTCCATTTCTTCATTTCAAGTAGTGTCTGGAACAAACCAATGTTTTTGTAAACTACTGGCAGCAGCTCCACAACAATTTTTTAGAGATACACTGAACGTCTTCCTCATGAGCTACCTGTGCAGAAGAAGGGAAAAAGAATTGTAGGGGAGGCGGAGCAACCTGAAATTTATAGTGAAAACATGGATCTTGATGTTGATCTGGAAAGCATATTCTACAACCTTGATTAGCTCGGAGACCCAATTCAGCATACCTGCTCAATGGACATGGTTGATACCAATTTTTTTTATGAAGATGAATCCTTCGTATTCTAGAGTGCTACTTTTGAAACCGAATAAAAATAATTAATCATTTAAAAAAGAGATATAAAAAATAAGAAACGAAAACATCGTTCAGAACTTGACCTTACCAATATGCAGCCATCGAAAATATCTCAACTTCACATGGAAACCGGAGATGTTCTTCATGATTCTGTTGCAGTCATTGAAGTTGAAAATTCCAGACTAAAGAACCAGATTAAGGAATTAGAGGAAGCTTTCTTTCCTATGCCATTGCTTGGTGGTTCTTTGGAAATAGCCATGCCTGTGACTACGTGCACCCCTACAACAAATCTAAAAGGGTCCTCCAACTTCCTCGCATGATGTAGAGAATATGTGGAGAAAAATATCAACAAAAGAATGGAATTGATTACTAAGGCCCGGGAAACATCACAGAATATGGATTCCCTAGGGAGCAGGGCACATAAATTGCTCCTGCTTCTGCAGATGGATTTAAAAAATGAAGAAACTTTCTATGTGCACACGGTCATCCATTTTTCCTTTCATGTCAACAACATGTCAGAGATGAGAAGAAGACAACATGATCTCCCATCCAAAAAACAACTCACTCAATTAGAAGCATGTTGTAAAGAGAAAGTGAAGAACCTGTATCTCATTGTCCAATCATGTGAGCAAGCAATATCAAAGAAATAAACATTATTCACAAACCTCAACAAAATAGACTTAGCAAGAAAGACAAACGACTTCCAGGATCCCAGCTTAATCCTCAACTCACTGGTGTTAACCAAGCAAGATTTTGATAAACAAGTTGATGATTTGAAGGCCTTGTCTTTAGAAATTTTTTACAGGATTGTTGAATATCATGAAGAACAGGTTGACAACTGGCTAGTCTAGTATTTGATACAGAACACAAACATTCATGAAGCTCTGTGTAAACTTTCAATTGATCTAACAGAATTAGAAAATGAAGTTTCCATCATTCAAATCCACAATGACATCAACGTCACCCCCTTGCGAAGCTTTATTGAAGAGAAATTGAAGTGGGTCACTGATGAAATCCAACAGGAAAATGCATAAATCCTTTGTTTATCAATCCAGTTATTCAAGCAGGCCGCCCACAAAAACCAGCAGGGAAAGACATCACCAAGAAAATACCAAAATTACTTATACGTACCATCCTTGTAAGTGTATAGTGATAGTCCTTTCTTTATCAATCCAATTATTCCAACTTTTCTGAGTAGAAATCTATAGCCAAAAACTGATCTTCCCATTTCTACTTTCCAGGTGTTACATTCTACCGTGTCCAACTTCTTTCGACAATCCTATTTCTTGTACATATTTCTGTTATGGTTCACGGGAGCCCCAATCCCAGTCTATATGACAAACGCATTCACATTTCCAAGGATATGTAACAAACTATTATTTTTTTCATATATTCCAAATACAACTATTCTTTTGTCTCCTTATATATTTATGTGTTCCTAGATTTTTACCTTCAACTATGTTGAATGTGAACTCATTCTATTTATTTTAACTCAATTCTCTTTTTTTATTATGCATTTTTTCGCTGGCCTGGTCATTTTGAAAATAAAGTATGACATAAATGACTCACTCAAATTTGAGATATCATATTTCACATATATATGTATATGTTTCTTTAAATTTCCATGAATATGTAACACATTTCATTTTTTTCTATATAAATGTCATAAAATTTAGTTCACTACTTTTTTTGTACTCAAATGTATAGAGAGTATGTCATTTCTTGCATCTTTACCACATGTCCTTCATACTTTTTCCAGAAAGACCCTTAAAATTAAAATAGTCCACAAGTCCGCTCGTCGATTTGTATATCACAGAACTGTGGGTGCTCTTTGTAGGCCATGGAACAATACACGCCCAATTTTCATCCCACCAGCTCGACAACCCGCGATCCAAAAAGTGCCTAGGTATGGAATCAGGGCTCTCTGCAAGTATGGAATGAGGGCTTCGTGCATGCTCTGTAAAATCTCATCCCCATACTTTATAAAAGTACATATTCCGTATGTATAAAAGTAAATATCTACTTTAAAAAATAAGTTTTTTTGCTATGTATAGTTTATGCTCTCCAGGAACCTATAATTTGATACATTTCAATTTCTTCTATCCAGAATCCCCTGTTTTAAAGAAAACTAATTTGGAAATGCTATTTATTTGGTCCTCTTGTCCACCGCCCTATGTAACAAACATTGGTACTATATTTTTTGTACATTTGTCCACCACCATATGTAAAACCTATGTAAAGAAAACTAATTCGCGAATGCTAAAATAGTTCACAAGCCCGCTTCTCAATTTGTATATCACGTAACTCTGGCTGCTCTTTGTAGGCCATGGAACAACCGAGGCCCAATTTCCAGCCCGCGAGCCTGAGAACCCGCGATCGAAAAGTTGCCTAAGTATGGAATCAGGCCTCCGTGCAAGTATGGAATGAGGGTTCCATCCTTGCTCTATAAAATCTCATCCCCATACTTTATAAAAGTACATATTTTGTATGTATAAAAGTAAATATCTACTTTAAAAAACTACGTATTTACTATGTATAGTTTATGGTCTCCAGGAACCTCTAATTTCATAAATTTCAATTTCTTGTGTCGAGGAGCCCCTGTTTCAAAGAAAACTAATTCGAGAATGCTATTTATTTGGTCCTTTTGTCCACCACCCTATGTAACAGACATTGGTACTATACTTTTTGCCCTTTTTCCGACTAGCGTATGTAAAATCCATGTAAAGAAAATTTTGTAAAATTACATAGTCAGGAATACTAATTTTTTTTTTTTTTCAACAAACCTATGTAACAGACATTACCACTATTTTTTACAATTGAAATAGTCTAATCTTCGCTTGTCAATTTGTATATCGCAAAACGATGTGTATTCTTTGTAGGCCACGGAACAACATAGGCCCAATGCTATATTTTTTGGACATGATGCACTTAAAATTCTAATAGTCCGGAAGTCTGATTGTTAGTTTGTATATCGCGGAACTATCAGTGCTTTTTATAGGGCACAAAAGAACAGAAGCCCAAATTTCAGCCCGACATCCTGAGAACCCGCCATCCAAAAACTGGCTAAGTATGGAATAAGGGCTCCGCTTTGTAAAATTACATATTCTGTATGTATAAATTAAGCTGTCCAGGAACCTTTCATTTCATAAATTTCAATTTCTATTGTGTCTACGATCCCTTCTTTTAAAGAAAACTAAGTCAGGAATGCTAATTTTTTTTGTGTTTTTTATCAACAAACCTATGTAACAGACATTACCACTATTTTTTACAATTCAAATAGTGCGAACTCCGCTTGTCATATTGTATATCGCGGAACTCCAGGTATTCTTTGTAGGCCATGGAACAATAGACGCCCATTTTTCAGCCCGCCAACCTGAGAACTTGTGATGCAAAAAACTGGCTAAGTATGAATTCATGGCTCCGTGCATACTCTATAAAATGTCATCCCCATACTCTATAAAAGTACATATTTCATATGTATAAAAGTAAATACCTTTCATTTCATAAATTTCAATTTCTATTGTGTCCATGATCCCTTCTTTTAAAGAAAACTAAGTCAGGAACGCCAATTTTTTTTTGTTTTTTTTTCAACAAACCTAAACTGCAGAGCAATGATACATACATGGTGTTTTGTCTGAGTTTCCTCCCCATAGTCTGAAATCCTTTCGTCAATTTGTATATCGCAGAACTCTGGGTATTCTTTGTAGGCCACGGAACAACAGACACCTATTTTTTAGGCCGCCAGCTCGAGAACCCGTGATGCAAAAAATGGCTAAGTATGAATTTAGGGCTCCGTGCATACTCTATAAAATGTCATCCCCATACTCTATAAAAGTACATATTTCATATGTATAAAAGTAAATACCTTTCATTTCATAAATTTCAATTTCTATTGTGTCCACAATCCATTCTTTTAAAGAAAACTAAGTTAGGAATGCTAATTTTTTTTTTTTTTTTGTCAACAAACCTATGTAACAAACATTACCACTATTTTTTTCTGGTTTTTTCCACGTACCCATGTACATCAACTTCCTGCCCACGTGTCTGTACTTCATCGCATTTATTCTCTTTCCCGCGGATGGGGTGCTACTAGAGCACATGCGTTGAGCGAAGCAGCTAGGACCGATCCTCCGTGGCCCTGGCCACATGACGATCGTGTGCCACTCCCTCCCACCTACCTCATGACTTTAAGTTCAACTCGCTCGAGGCAGGGCGCCATTACTCTCAATGCGTTCTACTCTTCCTTCGCATCCTTTCAATGGACCAACACCCTCGCTGGGACTTTACTCTGTGCGTGTGGCCATTTATGGAACGTCACCTATTCCCAGGCCTATTTCAATTGCTCCAGCAGCTCCAGATGGCTCATTCTTTCCTGGTTTTTCTTCTCAAAGCTCGGCCTCCCGCCCAACTTTTCCCTGCTCTACTTTTGTCCTCTCCTGCTATGTTCCTGGGGCATTTTTGCTCTCCCACTATCCCGGAGATGCCTCGACTAAGAGGGAAGTCAAAACACGGGCCAAATTGGTATCCAAATCGACCCTGCCTGGTCCTCAATCCCTCGCCTGCTCCCTCCCTGTTATCTTCCTTCTCTTCGGCCACCTCGTCCTCCTCCCTGGCGCAGTCGACTCAAATTCCCTCTTCTCTCCCGCCCCTTGTTGCATCCCTTGCCAACAAAATGGAGGGGCTAGACTGCTCAGGGGCATCACTGGACTACAACCCATGACCTTTAGGCAATTTGACATCTGTTTCACACCCAGGCCCTTTGGCTCCTCCCAACTCTCCAGCCACCCAGTCGCTTCAGGACCAGCCTCACGATGCCCAATTTCAGATTGATGGTCCAGAAGCCAGTCGAAATTCGCGACGACAACCCCAATATCGATCCGGTTCCAACGCTGATCCAGAATGCGAGTGGAAAACAGGCCTTGCATTGGTGCAGAGCCTGGTATTCAACCTGTGTCGGGACATGGACGATCTCTGGTTCCGCTTAGAGACCCTGGACGAGAAAGCCTCTCAACTCTTGCAGTTCTCTCTGCGTTACAGGGTGCTCATCACCTCCCAGCAGAGGCAACCCAAGCAACAATAGCCCAACCAACAACAACCTTGGCACCGGTGTTGGCACTGGAAAATTTAGTCCACGCAGAGGCAGACCGCCAGGAGCAGAGGCTTCCATCCTCCCGGAGGACGTCCAGAAGGAAGAGCACGTGCCATCATAGACCGAGGACGCCATGCAACTGGACCGGACACCGGTCGAGGAGGAGCCACCTCCTCCTGGGGACACAAAATTTCGCGCCTTCTGCTTGGATGCGTCACCGCAATACAACCCATACCGGTGATGTGTCTGTTGTTTTGTCATGTGCATGGCAACCTTTCATGCATTTCTCCATGATTATTATAATTATGTTGTCTACACTTTCCAAAGTTGTAATGGACACCATTAGGGGCCAGAATTTTGAACTCTTTTTGCGTCAGTAACAGTTTAGACTTCAGGTATGAAGCGGTTCAGCTGGCTGAGCTGGTTTCCCCTCAGGGTAACTCAGTATTTACGGATTCAAATCATGGAAATTCTCTGTACTCCTTCATTTTGAAAGACTTTTATACAATCTTACTTATATAAAAAAAATATTGAATAAAATTTAAATAATTGTTTATACTGTTCATTAGGTAAAACATGTCATAGAATTATATAAATTACTATAAATCTCCATACAATGTTATAATATTCTATAAATTGCAGTCTCATGTTTATGATGGAATTGTTCGGTGCAAAATGTATATAACGGAAGTCTTTGGTGCAGAATGTATATCACGTAACACGTTGGACATGAAAAGTGTGAACCCGCGACTTCGCCAACCTGCAACTCCATAATTGTTCGGTGCAAAATGTATCAAGTTTAATAGCATTATACAAATTACTATAAATTTTGGTACAATGTTATAATTTTCTATAAATTGTACTCTCATGTATATGATGGAATTGTTGGGTGAAAAATGTATATCACGGAAGTGTTGGGCTATATATTCATCACACGAGCCCCTTCAAATTGATATAGTCTGCAAGTTTGATTCTCAATTTGTATATCGCGGAACTGTCGGTGCTATTTGTAGGACACAGAACAATAAAAACCCGATTTTCAGGTCCCCAGCCCGAGAACCCGGGATCCAAAAACTGGCTAAGTCGTATAGTTTATGGTCTCCAAGAACCTACAATTTCATAAATTTCAAATTCTTGTGTCGAGGAGACCCTGTTTTAAAGAAACCTAATTTGAAAATGCTATTTATTTGGTCCTTTTGTCCACTGCCCTATGTAACAGACATTGCTACTATACTTTTTGCCATTTTTTCCACCAGCGTATGTAAAACCTATGTAAAGAAAACTAATTGGAGAATGCTGAATTTTTTGGACACGAGCTCCTTAAAATTCAAATAGTCCGCAAGCCTGATTCTAAATTTCTATATCGCAGAACTGCCGGTGCTATTTGTGGAAAACTAATTGGTGAATGCTGAATTTTTTGGGCACGAGCTCCTTAAAATTCAAATAGTCCACAAGTCTGATTCTCAATTTGTATATCGCAGAACTGCCGGTGCTATTTGTAGGACACAGAACAACAAAATCTCGATTTTCAGGTCCCCAACCCGAGAACCCGCGATCCAAAAACTGGCTAAGTCGAGAACCCGCTTTTTTAAAGAAAATTAATTCGGGAATGCTATTTTTTTCATACTTTTGTCCACTGGCCTATGTAATAGACATCAGTACTATTTTTTTTTTGTTTTTTTGTCCACCAGCATATGTTAAAAGGAAAACTAATTCGGGAAGCCCCTTCAAATTCAAGTAGTTTGCAAGTCCGATTGTCAATTTGTATATCGCGAAACTCTAGGTGTTATTTGTAGGCCACATAACAACATAAACCCAATTTTCAACCTGCCAGACCGAGAACCCGCCATCCAAAAATTCAAATAGTCCACAAGGCCACTTCTCAATTTGTATATCGCCGAAATCTCGATGCTATTTGTAGGGCACGAAACATCATAAGCCTAATTTTCAGCCCGCTACCCCGACAACCCGGAATGGAGAAAATTCAAATAGTTTGCAAGACCGCTTGTCAATTTGTATATCGCGAAACTCTCAGTGTTATTTGTAGGGCACATAACAACAAATGCCCAATTTTCAGCCTCCTAGCCCGAGAACCCGCGATCCAAAAATTCAAATAGTCCGCAACATCGCTTCTCAACTTGTATTTCACAGAACTCTCGGTGCTATTTGTAGGACATGGAACAACAAAAGCCCAATTTTCAGCGCACCACCTCGACAACTCGGAATAAAGCTTCCATCCATGCTCTATATATCTATTTAATCAAATTACATATTTGATATGTATAATTTCTCCTGTCCATGAACCTATAATTTCATATATTTCAATTTCTTCTGTCCAAGAGCCCTTCTTTTAAAGAAAACTAATTCTGTATTGCTAGTCTTTTTATGCTTTTCTCCATGAACCTATGTTACATACGTTGACCCTTAAATCTCAAATAGTCCACAGGCCCGATTGTCCATTTGTATGTCGCGGAACTCTAGGTGCTATTTGTAGCGCACAGAACAACAGAAGCCCAACTTTCAGCCTGCCAGCCCGACAACCCCTATGCTCTATATATCTACTTAATCAAATTACAAATTTCGTATCCAACAACCCTTATTTGTAACATACGTACGTCCTTAAATTTCAAATAGTCCACAACTCCAATTGTCAACTTCTATGTTGCGGAACTGTGGATGTTATTTGTAGGCCACAGAGCAACAGAGCCCGATTTTCAACGCACCAGCCTGAGAACCCGCGATACAAAAAAATGACAAGTATGGAATCTATTTCCCATACTTTATAAAAGTACATATTTCGTATCTATAAAAGTAAATATCTACTTTATAAAATTACAAATTTCGTAGGTATAATTTATGTTGTCCACGAACCTATAAATTTCAATTTTCTTTTGTATCCACCAACCCTTGTTTTAAAGAAAACAAATTCACTAATGCTATTTCTTTTGTGTTTCCATATACTTCAACTTCATGCCCAAGTGGATCGCATTTATTCCCATTCCTACCTAGCAGGGTACGCTGCCATACAACACTTGTTTACTTTAGATTTACAAACTTTTCCAAAATTAACATAAATTAACATAATACTAATCTTTCAAAAACCATATTATTATCAATCTTTAAAAAACCACAACTTTCAAAAACCATATTATTATCGTTATGTTACGAATATTATAATCGTTATGTTATGAATGCAGTGAAGTAAATATTAATAAAATTATCCAATCGACTTCTAATAAGCAACTTTCCGAATTGACATCTCACTGATCTTTCAACGCCAACAAGTAGTTGCGACAAGAATTGTTACCACGTTATGAATGCAGTGGAGTAGATTTTAAGCAGATTCAACCACAACTACAGTGCCACAGTATTAGAATTAAAGGTCATCGCAACTCTCAGCACAATCCGAACCTGCAAGACTTTGTTGTGTCGTTAAGTTCCATGAAAAGAAAATGAAGATGAAGATGGGTAGCTCAATGGTGGTACTGTTGTTTTCCTGCTTCTTAAAGGTAGCGCTGGGATCATCTGTCGGGAAAACTGAGTTGAGCAGGAGGGACTTCCCATCAGATTTTATTTTCGGCGTGGCTTCTTCCGCCTATCAGGTAGACTCACCTACAATATCTTGTCTCCATCCCTTGATCGAACGCCATTAATGATCTTTATTATTTCTTTCAAACTTCAGTTTGAGGGAGGATATCTGGACGATGGAAAACGCCTTAGCAACTGGGACGTGTTCTCGCATATACCGGGTAATTATTTCAATCTTACCTTCAGATTTAAAGTCAAATTTCACTCTGTTTAATTTGTATTTGGAGGCGCAGGAAGAATTGCCGATGCAAAGAACGGAGACGTAGCAGAGGACGAGTATCACCGCTATAAAGTATGTATCGTCTCTGTATATTGCACTCGACTCCGAGATTCGTTAGATTTTTGAAAAAACATTCCTTCTTCTTATGATATTGTAGGAGGATGTGGAATTAATGTCCGAACTTGGAGTGGATTCTTACCGCTTCTCCATATCTTGGGCACGCATTTTTCCTGGTGGGAATTGATGGAATTGTTCATTTGGAAATGATGATCTCAATCTGACGCAGCCAAAATCGGAAATCATACTTCTGCTAACTTTGTTTTATAAATTTCTTCGTCAGAGGGGCGTGGAGAAATCAATCTCGGCGGAGTGAAGTACTACAATGAACTCATCGACTCGCTGCTTGCCCGAGGCATTAATATTCATCAATCTTACTTATCCCATTCACTCCTTTCTACTCATTTTAATTTTATTTAAAAAATACTCCTTTAACGTGTTTAGATTTGATTAGAATGCCACTATGCATATACAATGACAGAAAAGTGTGTGTAAATTTACAGGGATCCAGCCTTTTGTTACTCTCTGTCACTACGATATTCCACAAGCCCTCGAGGATCAATACGGGGGCTGGCTCAGTCCAAATATTGTGTAATACGATTTCCTGTTCATCCATTAGCTCTCATGATTCAAAATACGAGGGGGAGATTATCCATGTGAATTAATCACCGTTGTTGTGGCTCTGCAGGGATGATTTTACTGCGTATGCAGATGCATGTTTCGGAAACTTTGGTGGGCGAGTGAAATATTGGAGCACTTTTAATGAACCCAATTACTTCATACCAGCGGGGTATGACACGGGCAAATATCCTCCAGGGAGATGCTCAGCAGTGTTTGGGGTTTGCTCGGAAGGCAACTCTTCCACTGAGCCATATATCGCTGCGCACAATATACTGCGCGCCCACGCTTCAGCTGTGCAGCTCTACAGGAAAGGATACCAGGTATAGATAGATACAATTATAATTGACATAGCTTGGTGGGACGGTGCAATTCTCTGTAGTTGTCTGTAATACGACATATTGTACTGTGTGCAACCACAGCCTCATCAACAGGGCTTCATTGGAATTGTGATGTCATGCACATGGTATGAACCACTACTAAACAATTCAGAAGACATTTCAGCTGTTCAGAGGCTTTTGGACTTTTCTATTGGCTGGTAAGATGATGGTGTTAAATCGCTGGCATTCAAAAAAAAATTTGACTTCTTTATGGGTTGGTAAGATGATCGTGTTAGATAGATGTCACTCAAAACTTTTCTGATTATATTTACTAACTTGTCTAAAGTCAAGCATTTTCAGTAGGGAGGTTGAAGATGATGTTGAAATGTAATAATTACTTTCAACAAGCATTTTCAGTAGGGAGGTTGAAGATGATGTTGAAATGTAATAATTACTTTCAAATATCTCTCAGCAATAAATGAAGTACGTGAAATAAGTTATAGATGACTAGGTGAAATAGGTTATAGATTAGTACTTGAAAAGATTGGTCAAGTGGGTGAAATAAATTATAGGTTTAATTCTATGACCCTATTGGCAAGGTAGGTGAAATAAATTATAGGTTTAGTTTTATATACATTATTTTCAAAACTTTCTTACTAAGTTTTATAGACTATTTTTGACTGAAATCCACATTTTTCCTTCTTATATATACCTGTTTTTCATATTAATAATGTATGTAGAAAAAATTCCAAAAACAAAAGCTCTAGTTTTTTTTTTGGGGTGGGGGGTATCTTTAAGTTTTTTTTATATGCTATTTTACAGGTGTATACTATACTCCCATTCCCATTGTCTGAGATATTAGGGCAGGTTAAGTTAAGTTTGAATAGTTTTACTCATTTTTTGAATTTTTAAAGTTTTAGATTCACTGTTAAATACTATAAGTTCAGTTTTAATAAATTTATTTATTTATTTTTAGAATTTTCAAGATTTTGGTCATATTGATGGAGAGGATAACATTTTATATGAACACAGTGGTTTAGAAAGTAAATTATAAATAAAAATAAAAATAATTTTAAAATTTTAAAATTAATTAAAAATTTTAAAATATAAATAAATTAATCAAAAATTTGTTAATAATTTTAAAACTAAATAATAGCCTATATTTTGAACTTAAATCTTAAGAGCTCAACAAAGTCATTTTAACAGCACCCTCAAACTCTTTGAAAAGTTTGTGGAACATTTAGACACTGCAACTTTTGAAAGCTTTTTATAGAAGTTGGTTAGCTGTTCTAGGAAATGGTTTTTTCAATTAGAATTTAGGGATATAAATTTATATTAATCATTATTTTTTATTGTTCATAATTCATTTTTGAATGTAGAAATAGATTTACTATGTTAAAAAACTCCTAAAACACTAAGATTTTACAGAAATAATCACTTAAATCTATAAATTCAGCAATTTCTCTCCAAATTTAAAACAAATATCCCAGAAAAAAATATTCATTTTCTAGAATCTTTAACCTAAAAATTTATTATATATTGATAGTAAATGGTCCTCTGCAGGTATCTAGATCCAATCGTATTTGGAAAATACCCGGCCATAATGCAAGAATTGGTGGGTACACGATTGCCCACCATCACATCAGACTTGCGCCAAAAATTGCGTGGCTCTTATGATTTCATTGGTGTCAATTACTACTGCACAAGCTACGGCGCAGATGCTTCCTATTATTTAAATTACACTTACAGGCGTTACAGTTGGGACTCTTTGGCCATCTCTACAGGTTTTAATCAAAATTAATTGATGCATTTTAGTTGTTTTTCGGAGGGGTAATCAACTTGTAAATGATATTAATATGATGTTAGAATTTGTTATCAGGGGAAAGAAACGGCATTCCCATCGGACCTCAGGTGTGTATAAGCAGCTGGATTGTTTTACATATTTTTGTGATTCGACTGGGTGGCCTGAAAGAGACTCATGTTATATCCATTGCAGATGTGGCCGCCCTTCATGTATGGGGTACCCTATGGGGTGAGGGAAATGGTGGATTATCTCAAGAGGCGATATTCTAACCCAACCATCTTCATAACTGAAAACGGTCGGTCTGTAATTCTTTTCTAAACCAGCGGTTTTACGAAATTTACACTTCAATCGAGTCTTGTATTTTGCACTAGTCTCTGCGTTTCTCATTGAAGCCATCATATTTGGTGGTGTCAGGGTTTGGTAACGCCAGGAATGGCAGCATCTCCCTTTCAGAGATACGGAATGATACGTTTCGAGTGGATTACCTAAAGAGAACTCTCCATTACCTGAAAAAAGCAATGAGGTATGTGATACTGTGTTGTGTTTATGAATACATGAAACGAATGTCTGAATAACAAGTGAAATGGAATGAATTGCAGAGGCGGAGCCAATGTGCGTGGGTACTTCGTATGGTCGGTGCTGGATAACTTTGAATGGATATATGGATACACCTCCATGTTTGGCCTTTACTACGTCGATTTCACGAACGAACTGCGACGCTCCCCAAAGCTTTCTGGGGAATGGTATCGCAACTTCTTGCAGGATGGACGTAGTAGCAGTAAATAATTTGCAAACCACAGTCCCAGTAACCAAAGGCTGAGAGTAGTTTTTTCGTTCCATAATTTCAATGTTGAGATAGCCATTCTTCCGTTCCGACAATCACTTTCCTCATGTGCTGTTTTCATAAGCCATTTCGTTGTTTGGCATTCTAATATATAATTGGATAGGTTTATATATAATTGGATAGGTTTATAGTGAGTTTAATTTAATTTGAATAAAATGTTATTTTATGTTGTTTAAATTGTATTTTTGAATGAATAAATGGATTTAGTTTGATGAAATTTTTTTCGGGCATTAGGATTATACAAACTTAGCCACTGGAATCTCCTATCCAATTATTCATTATCAAATTTCTAGCAAAATCAAATAGAAAAAATTACCTAAAAACCTTCAAAAAGTAAAACGTTTAGACTACTACTATACCTGCATCATTTACTCTGCATCATTTACTGTTAAATTTTTGAATCAATTTTCAAAATTCAATATTTTAATTTTAAAAAATAATATTTTTATTATATTATAAAATCATTTATTTATTATTTCATTAATTTAAAATGTTAAAATGATAATTTTTTTAATGTGATTTTAATATTATTTATAAATAAAAAATAAGAAAAACATAAAAATACCATGTAATTTATCATTATTATTATCAATTTCTTTTTATCACCCAAATACAACGTCATTTCAAAATTTTAAATAAAATCCCATACATCCAAAAATAAAAACCTCACATCGAGTAAATTATGCATGGGGTGGCTTAGTTAAAGAGATCGATTTATGTTCCGTGCATAACCATTTTGATCAAAATAGTACGTAAATAAGACCGGACTTCTGCTGAAAGTGGTTTACACTTGGTTATATGCAAATGTTTCCCTTTTCCAAATCAGATGGTAGTGGTGCGAGGAACCAACACCCTACGGAACATGCAACAAATTTGAGGGCATATAATTTTTGGAGTTTTTATTGGTTATTGGAATTTTATATTTGAGTGATTGAGTTTTCTGAGTAGCTAGAGGGTGGGTTTTTTCATTGTAAGTCCCTCAATCATCATAATGAGTTTTAGAAAGAACTACTATGTGGGTGTTCCAATATCTAATCACTTATTTGCTTTTTCCAAAAGAAAAAAACACGCTCACTCCAATAATTGGTATTTTGGCTAGCATCTACTCTTGTTTGATCTTTTGTCAAGAACATGTAGCTTTTAATAACAATGTTCCAATAACTTCTTATATTCTTTTGTTTGATGGTTTTATTGTTTGATGATATTCTTTTGTTTAATGGTTTAATGAAATTCACACATCTTTTTAACAGTATAATTTAAATATTTGACTTTTTTTTTTTGGCTTTGTTTTGTTTAAAATTTGATCATAAATTTAAAAGAATTAAGATTTTTTAAGGTGTTGGATACATTTATACATTCAAAAATACAATTTGAGCAATGGAAAATAATAATTTTACCAACAATTTATTTTATTGTCTCTAGAGGTACTTTAGAATTTAGTGTAATATGAATGTGGTAACTATCAACCTATCAACAAATTATGTAGATTTTGCATTGTTTCATTTTTTTATATCACCTTTATAATTTATATTTAATTTTTAAGTCATTTATTAAAAAACATAATATTTTTAGTGAAATTTATTTGTGAATGTTTGTTCAAAACCATATAATTATTTTTAAAATTATATAACTAAAATTATACATAATTTTAGAATGGGACATTACTTCATATATAAAATTATTCTTTAATTTATATTTATCATAAAAAAAATTTAATATAACCTATATTAAGGTTGACTTATATTAATATAACCTATACTAAGGTTGACACTATGATATATAACCTATATTAATTTTAGCCCTTATTTATCATAAAATTTAATTTAACCTATATTCAGCATTAATTTTAGCCCTTATTTATCATAAAATTTAATATAACCTATATTTAGCATTAAATTAATATTAACACCATTTATCATAAAAATTTAATATTAATAACTTAACCTATTTTTAGCCTATTTTTAACCCTAGACTGCTCAAACCTAGGACTAATAACATTAATACTACCAAAACTAGATTAACCTTAATTTAACCTTATTAACACAAAATTAATATTAGATTGTTTAATAATAGGGTAAACCCTAAAATTTAGCCCATCCTTAACGTATAATTTGATTAAACACCGTCGTGTTACCATTTTGTTTCATTAATTAATTATACCTGATTTGAGAAACCTCCCCAAACCTAGGGTTCACTTTTCACTATTTAACTAAGGCTCCTCTCTTAATTCTTTCCTCGGGCTTTTTCTGTCCTGATGATGGATCCTGTTGTGGATCCGAAACGTCGACGACAAACTATCATTAGCACTGTGGTTCCTCCGACAATTTCTGAACAATGTTCTCACCACATAAACCTAAATGAATATAATAACTTAATAAATACTCTAATAAAAAGTTTTAAAAGTTTTTTAACTAATATTTTTTTATTTTTTTTTTAAATTTAATTACCCTTCAAAAAATTTCAAAATAATCAATATCTTAACAAATATTTTCATAAAAAGTTTTTAAAGTTATACTTAAAAATGTGTCAAATTAATTAATACTTGAAATTGATATGATCTCATTTCCAAAAGGTTTCAAAATAATCAATATCTTAACAAATACTTTCATAAAAAGTTTTTAAAGTTACACTTAAAAATGTGTCAAATTAATTAATACTTGAGATTAATATGATTTCATTAATTTTAAGTTTCTTTTTTTCTTTAAGGTAGGAACCTAGATTAATAAGTTCTCATGTTTTATTTTTCATCAATAACTTATATTGTTGTTTTATTGTTTCCTTTTTTCTTTATATATTTATAAATTGAAAAAATGTTTTATGTATTTAGGTTATATCATATAGACGTAAAAAACATGAAATTAGAAGATACATTTTTCATTATACTTAATTACATTTTTCATTATTCTTAATTACATTTTCCTAGTATAAAATGGATATGTTATATATATAT
>JASDQU010736168.1:470855-493124 GCA_032191745.1 Picea mariana
ATTTGATTAAACACCGTCGGGTTACCATTTTGCTTCATTAATTAATTATACCTGATTTGAGAAACCTCCCCAAACCTAGGGTTCACTTTTCACTATTTAACTAAGGCTCCTCTCTTAATTTTTTCCTCGGGCTTTTTCTGTCCTGATGATGGATCCTGTTGTGGATCCGAAACGTTGACGACAAACTATCATTAGCACTGTGGTTCCTCCGACAACTTCTGAACAATGTTCTCACCACAGAAACCTAAATGAGAAGATGAATCATCATACATGTATGCCAAATCCACCATAAAACATCTGCCAATCAACCTGCTAGTAGGTGCCTCTACCAATGTACTAGAAGTGTATCAATCATGCATCAACTATAGATCAAGCCTCAATCCTCCATTCACTACAACAAATACTGAGCATCCAACAATATATGTACTAGTAGTGTGCTTCAATAGATCAATGACATCTCTAGCTAGCATCATAAAGATATATCACATAAACAAGGTGCTATAACTTCACTTCCATAACCAACAATGCTCTTCAACAGAAGAAGCCTCAATCCATACTCAAGGGTTAGTGCCATGCATCCAAGATAACCTTTCATTTTATATCATCACCATACATAATCCAATATGTAATCATGAAAACCTACATCAAACAATCTCAGAGCCTGCAACAAACTATGTCAGACCTTGCAACATAGAGTTATACCAACACATCAAACTGCAACCCATGTGCATAGCCCTTTTCCTTAGGCGTTAACACATATATGTGGTCTGTTGCACATACATCTCATGTATGTACATGACCTATTCAAGGTTATCCTACATATGTACACGACTACTACCACTATCACCGTGTATGCTTCAGTAGATGATACACTTGAGCTTCCCTCAAGCCTTCCATTATGCTTTGTTTGTTCAGTCTTCTCCACCCACTTCTGAAGGTGTCCCTGCTTCTCAGAACTTGAGCTTTGAGCTTCCATATTTTCAAATATGTCTCCCTTCCTTAATTCATTCCTTATTCTAGTCATCCTATATGAAGTCCTCATCATGGAATTTCTTCTTGTGTTCCAACAATCCTGGGATTTGTGGCCAAATCCACTACAGATGTAGCATCTCATGTTGTGACAATGAACAATAATGTTTCCTACTTGATCACATCTCCAACACCTTATAGTGTTATGAAATCTTCCATTATTTCTCCTTGCATTAGATCTTCATTCCAAATATTTGTGACGATATTCATTACATGAATAGCATTGACCATGAAAAACACTTTCATACCTTTGCTTTGGTTTCCATCTTCTTTAAGGTGTAAAGATGGCTTCTTGATGTCTTCCTTGCTTTGTTCTTTTGAAATTTTATTTTCCTTGTGTAGATGGTTGATTTTCAACATTGTCTTCATCCTTTGAGAGTGAGGGACTTACCTCATGTTTCTTTGAGGTGCTTGCTTCATCATGTGTAGCTTATCTCTTGTATCCAAGACCTGATTTATCATTTGGTGATCTTTGACTTTCCAAGATCTCATTCAAGATTTGTGAGCTATTCAAGAATTTGTTTGACTTCTCTACTTTCTTTATAAGATCAACAACTTCAGCTTCTAACTTATGACATGACTCTTCCTTTTCATTTACTTGATACTTCAATAGTTCCTCTACCCTTTTGGATTCTTCAATTTGGGTCTTAAGATGGACAATAATTTCAAGACTTTTGCTAATCTCATCATCTACTTTCTTATCTTATTTTTCATTTTTTAGTCTTTTGATCTCTTCTTCCTTTTATTCTAATTGAGTCTTTTTACTTTCTTCTTGTTCTTTGAGCATTTCCTTTAACTTCAAGATGTTCCTTTGACTCTTCTTAATAAACTTTTTAGTGTTATCAGAAAAATAGCTATAGTCTATATAAGAATGGTCATTTTTGTATTCATATAGACCTCTTTCAACTTTACCTTTAAGCTCTGATAGATTTTCTTCTACTTCTTCCATGGGATAGAAATCAATTGATTCTATACAAATTGTTTCTATATTTTCTTCTTCACTTGTAGAGAAATATTCAATATCATCACATTTTGAAATATTCCAATCAAGGGTTTGTGGAGATTCTTTACCTTCATTTGAAGTGTCTTCAAGATCTTCCTTTTTGCCAACATCATCACATGATTATTTGCCTTGATTTGAATTGTCTTCAATATATTCCTCAACATAATCACATTTATAAATATTGCAATCGAGATTTTTTTGGAGATTCTTTACCTTCATTGATCTTGATGGAGTTGTTTTCAATATCTTCCTTCTTGCTTTGATATGTCTCATCTAGTTTTAGCCATAGATCCTTGGCAGAAGTGAATTGTCCCATGCTCTCTTTGATAGGGTTTTAGAGTCCACTAAGAATGGTCTTGAGAGCCAATGCATCATTCTTCTTTCCTTCCCTTTGAGCTGCAAACTTTGACTTGTTCTTCAAGGAAACTGATCCACCAATGGCTTCCTTCCAAATAACCGCTCCCATTTCCTTCAAATGCACCTTCATTTCTATTCTCCAAGTAGAATAGTTTTCCTCATCAAGGATTGGAAATTCATCATCCATTTGTGTGTCCATAGATATCCTCCAATCTTGTTAAGGCTTATAGTGAAGGCCTTCTCTGATACCAATTTTTGGACACACCGACTACACTGAGAGAGGGGGGCGTGTGAATAGTGTAGGGCTCTTTTCCCTAAACTTACCCTTCACAAAACTCATTAGTTATCAATCACCATTTACTCATTACTTATTGTTGTCATTTATAATCAGTTAAATGTGAACATATATCAACAATATATCATCAACAAATCATCACCACAAGGAACACAAGATGTATGTACAATTTTATTTTTATTATGGACTACAATCCTTGGGTTATCAACAACAACTGAATAGAGTACAACTCTACAAGAGAACCATATCTATAATGAAAGAATCATCTTACGCCCTCAGCACCAACTGATATGAGGAAACAATCCTCAACAGATATCAATCTGTCAACAGGTACGTGACCTGTCGGTAGTGCACATGCGTATGTATGCACTTTACTAGTAGTACAACTCGCGTATGTACACAACCAGTCTATACTACAACCTATGCATCACATCTGAATACTTAGGGTTTTCTCTTCAAGAAGAACTCGGATCCTCTACAACCTTCAATCACATTCTCTTATGTCTTTCACTGTCCAATCTTACCCATAACCAATCACAACACATCCGATCTTTTCAATAACTTACTCATGCTCCTCAACCATACAATATGAATTCTACTCAATCATGTATAAGAAATCAAAATATTATGGAAATCATATCAGCACTGAATCATAAGAGTGCTTCTCACTCTATCAACCAACATAAAACACATCACAAAAACCATACCCAGAATGCCTTAAGTATTCACTAAACAACAAGAAAGATTATTTATCAAGACAATAATGTAACCATACCAGAATTTCTATGGCACATCTGAGCCCATAGAATGCAGTTCTACAACCTACTTTAGTCTTAAAGAGCCTATCATTAGCTCTCACACAAGTATTCATGCATTCATACACATTATGTTCCCTTTCCTCATTCGTCCTGCGTATGTACGTGCCCTGGCTCACTATAGCCTGAGTATACCTCATAAACTAGGGTTTCTAAACTTCTGACACTTTTTTCGTCATGATCTTAGACTTACCAAAACTTTTATGTGTCCATGAGATGTTCCATACACTCTCTCTCTCATAATAGATCTTCAATACATGCTCAAGAGATACATATCCCTTGCCTCTTATTTATACTCTCCAATTAGCTTCCTTATAAGCATCTTATATGTCACTTAACCCACTTCTAGTTCACTTAACCCATTTCTAGGTCCCTTAACCCATTTCTAGGTCACTTAACCTATTTTCCTCATTTTTAGGGTTAACCATTTTCCATAATTAGAAAGTTCTCCATTTCTTTATCATTTAAATATTCCTCCTTGACTTTGTCACTTTTCTTTACCATTTAAATAATAATTATTTTTTTCAAGAACTTTGACTTATTTGACCTCTTGGGGCTTCAAGCCTACATATGAGGGTCCTTCATCTTCGTGGGGCCATAACTCTCAAACCATGAGGAGTTATGTGACATTCCACATACCATCGGAAATGGCATGACAAGAAATATCCATCTAGGATAGTTTCACTAACAAATTCATTGATCTTCATCTCATTATTCCACATATAAGCATGGGTTCTCTTAACCATACTTTAAGTATAACTCAACTGCAAAGCGTCTTCCCATGAGGGATTTCACCATAAGGGGACCACTTTAGAGTTCATCCATTTGTACTCCTCATCAACCATGATAAGACAATAATGAGTCATCTTTACATCAAACCAACTATGCATCATATATCAAAGAAACCACATCAATCCATCTTCATCTTTGCATGATGTATCAATGCCAACTCATTGATCCATCTTCATCTATGCATCATGTCAATGACAACTCATTGATCCATATTCATCTATGCATCATCATGTGACTATGATTCCACTTGACATCAATCCATTCTCATCAAGGATAATACATATTCCATTAGTATGCTATGACAAGACATTTTTCATTTGACATTAATCATCAATCAATCAATCCTTTGGCATAAATAAATCCCTTGACATCAATTCTTTGACATCAATCAATCAAACCTTTGGCATCAATGACAACATGATCCAACACAAACTACCATTGAGGATCTGTATTAAAAAAACCTTTTTTTGGAGCATGTACGTGCCCTGTTGCACTACTTCCCGCATACATATGCTAGCTGCATAATAGATAGCCTACGTACATATGCTAGCTGCATACTAAACATCTCAAATTTACCTCCAAAATTTGCAAAAACTGAAAATTTGCAAGTAATTTGATGGATTTTATGGTCTAGCGAGGGTTTCTCAACCAATTCACCCATTGTAGCCTGTCCCCAAACCAAATAACTATCATTTTTTCATATAAAAGGAGGTCTTGGGGCCCCATTCCAAAAAAAAGCATGAGAACAAAGAAACTCATCCAAAATCCCTTCCCCCTTTTATTCCAAGTATTGCATCCCTTTCTGAGATTTGGCCTCAACATTCCCTCTCTATCTCTTTCTCCTATACAATCCCTCCCCTTTCCTTAAAATGATCAGTTTATTGTGAGAGAAGGATTTGGGATGATGCGCTTGGAGAAACATTAAGCGGATCCCAAACCTGGTTCATGGAACTTCAATTGTTGAAGGTTGTAACCTTTAATCTTCATACTGAATAAAAGAATCATTTTCTTGTCCCAAATATTATGTGTTTATGATTTTCATTTGATTTATGCATAATGGTTTATATCTAACCCTAATATTGATGAGTAGATATAGAATATTTTTAGCATTGTTTTCCTAAATGTTCTTGCAGGTTATCTTTGGGAGGAGACCAGTATCCTGGGAGGATACAAAGGTGGAGGAGGTCTACATCAAACGTTAGGACCAAAGGTACTACTTTTGACCTACTTTCCTATCCCTTTTTGTTCGTCCATTTGCAGTGTTTGGGGTAGTTTAGGAATAGGATTGTCTTTAAAGGGAGATCAATGTTCTTCCTATAATTTGACCTAGTATAGTAATAGGGGGAGTTTATCCTCTAGCACCTGGGTTCCTTCTTTCAACACCTTCTTCCATCTCCTTGCTGATTCTTTTGAAATGGCTCCATGTAATTCAAACAAGTGTTTGTCGAAAATTGTAGTTGGTTCGAATGAGGTTTCGACTGGCAACCCTAATGGATTTGTTGTTCTAGTCGTTCTGATGGTGATAATGGATGACTTGCTTATATTTTTTTTACCTGTAGATTTGGATGTCTAGTCATCATTTGTTACCATTTGTTGTGTTTTCAGGATGCTTTGTTAGCTTGTTTCATATTTTTATTCCTCCTCATGGTGGGTGTTTAGTACCTCCATATGTTCTTTGTCCTAGAGCTGTGGATATTCTATGTTAACATTCTTAGCATATGTGGGATCTATCTCCGGTAAAGGATTTTCATTCTACAATTTTTCAATGTTCTCCTCTTATATGCTTGGGATGTCGTTTTATGGCATGCCAATCACTTTCTCTTGGTTTGTGTTCATATGATCTTCACTCATCTGATCTGCGCTCACTTGAACCACACTCACTTTCACCCAGACTAATCCTTTTGCTTGATTATTTTCTTATTAGTATGTGTCTTAAGTCGGTCGATGGTATAGAACGTTGATAATATCTTCTATTACCTTGTATCAGGCTTGACGAAGGGATGATTTCTCTCTCCATTTTATTTTATTGTTGATTTTCCTTTAGTGGTATGGATATTCTTTAAATACTTTAGCTTTTCAGTTTTTTATACCTAAATTTGTCAAACTGTTTTTTTATTATTATTAATTTTAAGCAAGGTTTATTTCTTATAAGTATGATTAGTTAGTTTTGTCAGTTCCTGTTGGCAACTCCTTGCGATATTTTTCCAACAACATTATTTTATTTTATACTTGATATTTATTTAAATGGGAACCATTAATTACTTTATTAAATGGACTCCCCAATAACGTTCTAAGTTGGACCGCTCGATTCAGTCGAACATCTTCCACCACATAAGGCCCCAACCATGATTTCTGGGTTTTCATTTTATGCAATTGTCATATCGTAAGACTAATTCTCCCTATTTTATATCCTTTTTATGTAAGTGACAATCATGCCACACTTTTTGTTGCTTTCTTCTGAACCTCTTGGTGATGGATCGCTATTAAAATCTCTTCTTCTTGTTTAGTCAATATATTCGATAGTTCATGTTTTTTCTCTCATCGAATTATGCTATAGTTGCGATCCTATCAGAATTAGTCCAAAATTATAGAGAACTAATGACTTCTTCACCATAGACTAGCTTGAACGAAGTCTGTCCAATTGATATTTTAAATGATGATCTATACTCCCAAAGGATTACAAGAATCTCATCATCCCAGTCATATTTATTTATGCCATAGATATTTGTAAGTCCCTTGTGTAGTGTTTTATTAAATGATTCAACTACCCCGTTTGCTTCTGGGTGATAGGTTGTTGTTTTTCTAAGGTCGATTAAATTTTTTTCCAGTAGAACTTTAATTGTTTCATTTACAATGTGAGTTCCATGGTCGTTGATTAGTGTCATAGGATAGCTAAATATTGTGATTATGTTCTCGTATATGAATTTAGTTGCTACCTCTTTGGTACATGATTTGACTGGCTCAACTTCTTCCCACTTAGTCACATAATCGACCACAATAATGATGTACTTGGCACTAGTTCTTCTTTCCCTCTATGGAAATGGCCTTACAAATTTGATAGCCTAGATTTCAATAGCTCGATTAGAGTTTATTTAAATTAGTGGCATTTCATTTTTCCACAAGGGTCGTCCAAGCCTCTGACAACTATAACATTTTTTTACTTGATCCCGATAGTATTTATGCAAAGTTAGCCACCACAGGCCCTCTTATTGTACCTTCCTGGCTATTGTGTCAGCCTGAAAATGCCCTTTGACTACTCCTGCATGGGCTTCATTGATGATATCTTCTCATTCATGTTCTAGAATGCATCTTTTTAAGACATTGTCCATTCCCATTTTGTATAAGTATCTGTTAATGATTGTGAATGGTGCAAATTTCATGGCTATAACTTTATTTTCATTTGTTGGGGGGTCCTCCAAGGAATTTCCTTCTTCTAAGAAATTGGCAATATATTCTAAATATTTCGGTGCAACTTCGACTCTGAATAAGTGTGTGTTTGGAAGGTCATCGTCGAAGCCTATCAGATCTTCTCCTATTTCTAATCGTGAAAGGTGATCAGTTTCATACAGTCGGCTTAGGTTGATGGACAGTTGGTATGGATTTTTTGTTGTCATTGATGCCAACCATTGGAGAGTGATATTGTAGATTGATCTCAACCCTTATTGATTGATGTCAATCCTTGGAGAAACTCTGGTAGTGAATTCTGATAGCACAAAGGTTTGGGTAATAGACCCAAGTTTTTTTTTATGTATAATGGTATGCGTTTTAATATATTTGAAGGTAATACTATTATAGATGGGTATTACATGTCATTCCATTTCTGGTGGTATGTGGAATGTCACATAACTCCTCACGGTTAGAGATTTATGGCCATGTGAAGTTGGAGAACCCAGGTTTGGGTAATGGATCCAAGTTTGTTTGATGGAAAATGGTATGAGTTTTGATATATCTGCAGGTAATACTATTCTATATGGATATTACATGTCATTCCATTTCTAGTGATATGTGGAACTTCACATAACTCCTCATAGTTAGAGAGTTATGGCCATGTGAAGTTGGAAAACCCTCATGAGTCATCTAGAAGCCCCAAAAGGTCAAAGTAGTCAAAGTGGTTTAAGAGATTTTTACAAGGTAAACAATAAAGTGAAGTTATGAGTATACTATAATTCAAAGTGAATACAAAAGAAATTATTTAAATAATAAAGTTAATGGAGAAATTACAAATTTGACAAGTGGTGAGAAGTGGGTTAGCCCTAAAATAACGAAAGTGGTTTAAGATGGTTAGAAGGTAACCCCTTGAGGTAAAGTGAAGTGGTGAGTGTACTATAAGTCAAATTGGATACAAAATAAATTATTTATATAATAAATTCAATGGATAAATTACTAATTGGACAAGTGGATTAGAAGTTGGTTAACCCTAAAATAAGGAAAGTGGGTTAAGTTGGTTAAAATGTAACCCCTTGAGGAAGCTACATGAAAGTATAAATAAGAGGCAAGGCTCTCTCATTTTATATCACACTTGAGAATATTGAATATATAAAGGTGACTGAGATAACCAAAGGATATCTAAGCCTAATTTCAGAGAGAAGGTGAAGTAAAGAAGGCCAAAATTCAAGGGAGGATAAATTCTTTTGATGATGCTTTCTAAGGTATGTTATTTATAGGTCATCTCACCATTTTTGCAATAACGTTTTTTCTAGAATGATTCAAACCATGAAATTGATAGGACATTGAGAAAACATATCCAAATAGATTTGGTCCGAATTTTAGCTTGTGGATTGTTGTATTTTTAATGTTACACTCCATGGAAAATAGGGTTTGTGGCTAGTCCTGAAACAAGTCTAAAACATATGTTTCAGGTAAAAAATTCATAACTTCTTCATAACATATTCAAATTAAGTAAGACCAAATGTGTTGGTTACAATGTATTCTTTATTGTTCTTTGTAAAATTTTCATATCCATACAACAAATATTCCATGCAGGGCACACTCTACAAGTTCTCTCTCTATAATAAGCTAGAATTCAACAAGGTATGCCATTTTTTCTATAACTCCTTTTATGAGAGGTTCTAAGTAGTGAAACCTAGAGAAATTGCATAAAACACACTGAAGAACATTTTGTACTATTTTCATATCTTTATTCATTACAGTTACATAGTTATGATTATTTCAAGTTAGGGTTGTTGACTAATCCAAAACTAGTCATGTGAGACTAAAGAAAATTTTGATGAAAATGCTAGTGTCTTGTTGTTAAAGTTAAGGAAGGCTTGCAGGTATGTGATCATATACACCAGGTCTATTACAGAGTTACAAATCATATTTGTATGATGAAATTGATGAGGGATTTTGATTGAGGTACATGTTGGGTACATGGTTGAGACAAGTAGTTGATGAGTTGGCACATACATGAGGTGTATAGTTGATGATGCTGGTACATATTGATGAGTCATAGTTGATGAGTAGTTGATACATGATTGTTACATACTTGGTACACGGTTGGATGCACTTGTTTATGGTACATGTTGATTACAGGTTGGTGCATGGTTGATTCATTTGTTTATGGTACAGGTTGATTACAGGTTGAGGTACAGGTTAATGCATGGTTGATGTATAGTTCAGGTTATTGGTACAAGTTTTTTGGTGCAGTTTTATTGGTACAGATTTACAGAAGTATATCTCATAGTGATAGTGTGACAGTGGTTCCATCATTTTACTTATATACCAGGGTAGTTGGATGGGGCAAGGACAGGTGGTTGTAGCCACCTTACAGTTGTAGCTAGAGAACATAGGGTGTTGTAGCCTCATTCTGGTTGTAGCTAGAGAATTGGAGAGTTGGAGCTTCCCTCAGGTTGTATCCTGAGAAACTAGGGGGTTGGATCCTCCTTCCAGTTGTAGCTAGAAAAAAAAGGAAGTTGGTTCTTCCAATTAATGTAATTCTTCAAGACATATAAGAAAAAGCATTATGTGGTTTTCTCCCACTTTGGGTTTCCATGTAAAACACTGGTGTATTGTGTATGTGTATGATTGTTCATTTGTTCATTGCTTATTTACTATTTAGTTATTGGATGATAATGCTACATTGATATAACACTTGGATTATATGGCTAAAAAGGATTAAATTTATGTATTACTGATTCACCTCCCTCTCAATAATCCAACAATTGGTATCAAAGCGGGTTGCTTCAGGAAACCATTTAACCACTGGAAGGAGATCATGGATTATTCTGAGAATGGAGTACCAATGTTTAATGGTCAGAATGGTTTCAAGTATGAGATGTGGAGCATAAGGATGGAATTATTTTTACAAGCACAAGTAAATTATATTTGTCTATCAGTTGTTAGAGGATATGATAGTTCAAAAAGGGAAAAGACTGCAACCAAGAAGGAATTGAAGAAGAATAACAAAATAACAATGGATTTCATCTAGGAAGGATTACCTAATCCGGTAAGAGGAAAGGTTGGTAAATGTTCATCAACAAAATAAATTTGGGATAAATTACATGAAATATATTCTTCACCCATCACAGATTCAGAAAATGTCAAAGAACATGCAGATACAAATCAAGAACAATTATGTTCACCATGTCAAGAAGATTCAAAAGATGAAGAGTACATAATCACCAGAGGTATGTTTTTTTTCTTTAATGGTGAAAAACATGGACATTTTGAATTAGAATGCCATGAAGGAAATGAGACAGAAAAACTTATTGAAAAGGAAGACAATTATGAAGAATAATTGATTAGTGCCCTACATGAACTAAGATAAGAAAACAATTCACTCAAGAAAGAATTTATGAAACAAAAGGAAAATGTTCACATTTTTGAAGAATCCCAACAGGTCATCCAGAACTTAAGAAATCAGCTAGAAGAAGCCAGAAAGATCGAAGAAAATCTTGAATATCAAAAGTAGTGTTTGGAAACCAACATAGCAGCATAGAAGGAAGAAGCAGAAATGAGAGAGAAGATATTGACAAATCATCTTAAGGAAAGAACTAGCGATCTAAACCATCTTGAGGAAGAGTTTGGTCAAGAAGAGAAAGGACTTGAAGAAGAAACAATCACATTAAAAATTCATCTTGAAGAAGCGAAAAGAATAGAAGAATTAATGAAGTCTCAAATAATGAAGAAAGAAGAAGAGGTTGAGAAGCATGAAGAAGAAGTTGTCACATTGAGAAGTAAAATCGTCAAGCTCAACAAGAACATTGAAGAGACAGAAACATCCACATCAGTTATAGAGAATGAAGAGAAGCACTCTAGGTTTCTAGAACAGAAGAATGAAGAAAATAGAAAGAGTTATGTAGAAGTAATCAAAGGAAGGAATCATGGTCAACAAGAATCTAAGAAAACTATTGAAGATACATCTTCAAGAAGACCATCGATGTTCAAGCCGCAAAGAAGCTTCAATCATGATCATTATCAGTCAAGGAAAAAATTCAGAAGGAGTATGCCATAAAGAAGATCATTCACTCCCAGGTATGCAAATTTATTTTATGGTCATTGTTTTTATTGTACTAACTTTGGACATAAGGTTGCAGATTGCAGGGATTATAAAATAAATGTTCAAGCAATAAGTTCCTATGTGGTCGCATGTAACATTGAGTGTTACAAATGTCATAACTATGGACACATAGCTAGTGATTATAGAACCATGATCGATACTTCCATGAACGAGAACACTGAAATCATATATAAGAAAGTATGGATAATAAAACATGAAGAACATGAGAACAAATGCCAAGTACCAGAGATCACAAGATTGGAAATAAAACGAGATGAAGAAAATTCTATAGAGAAAAAGAAATATGTTAGATACAAAAAGGTTTGGAAAATAACTGAAATAAAGGAAGGACAGATAAATAAGGAACACATTCAAGAGATTGTACTTTCAAGCATTGTAGTGAAATATGAATCCACATACATAAAGAAAGAAGTCAGAGCTCAGAGAGATAATGAATCTACCAATGAATATGATGTTGAATCTACCAATGAAGATGACGATGAATATACATCAGAGAAGGAATTGTTCTGAGCCATCCGGCTTAGAGACTCCTAGGTAATATGAATATTAGATAGGGGGGATCTATGTGATAGTTGTGACAGAACAAAGAACCATCCTTCGAGCAACTTGTATAGTTTGAGAAGACAGATTCAGAGCATGCAGTCAGCAGAAGTATAGTTTGACATATTAATCAAGACTTCATGATAGTATAGTGATAAATGGGTTAGCATTATGGACAGTTACGCAAGTAGAGTTTTGGACAGTATGGACAAAGATGGATTCATAAGAACACTTAGCAAGTTTGGATAGATATATGACAATGGACGAGAGCATGGATTCATATATTGGTTTAGAGAGTGGTTAAGAGACAAAGGAACATTATCATAATGGATTATAATTACATAGGAAATGGCTCAAAAAATGCTAATGGATTCCAAATTGAAAAATATTTTTCGGACACATACAGTTGATACAACAGTTCACATTAAAAGCAGAGTAATGCTCAGAAACAACAATGAAAAAACTCCCTATGAACTATGGAAAGGAAGCACAAACAACAACCTCTACATCAAGTTAGCTCAAGATATGTCAAAGAAACCAAGGAATTTTTATTTCTCAAACCAAGTATATTAGATAAATGCTAAAGAGGTTCGGAATGGAAGATTGCAAACCAGTTATCACTCCCATGCAAACCAGTTCCAAGTTGAGTAAAGAGGATGATTCAAATTCTATAGATCAGAGGTAATACAGGTCAATGATTGGTAGACTACTATATGTGACAACATCCAGACCAGATTTAATGTAGACAATTGGATAGGTGGCACGATTTCAAGCAACACCAAAGGAATCACATGTATTAGCAGTGAAGAGGATTTTCAGATATCTAAAAGGAACAGAAGAGCTTGGATTATGGTATCCAAAAGGAAAGGATATATCACTTATTACCTACACAGATGCAGATTGGGTAGGTTGCATTGACGACCGACGAAGCACCAGTGGAGCAGCGTTCTACTTGGGTGAGTATTTAGTATCATGGTTAAGAAAGAAACAATCATCAGTATCTTTATCTATAGCCGATGTAGAGTATATTGCAATAGAAACATGTTGTACACAAGTTCTATGGATGAAACAAACTCTGACAGGTCTACAGGTTGAGTATGATGAGGCCATTCCAATCTATTGTGATAATACAAGTGCCATCAGTATCTCAAAGAACCCGATGATGCAGTCCAAGACGAATCACATTCCAATCGAGTATCACTTTATATAGGAACAATTTGCATAAAATAACATCAAATTTGAATATGTGGGCACAAAATAATGAGTGGAAGACATATTTACAAAGCTGCTTCCAAAGGAAGCCTTTGAGTATATTCACCAGAGACTCAGAGTAATCTCTACTCCAAAATGAATTCTTTTGAATGCTTATCTTATATATCTTATATCTACACGAGGAAGCACCATAAAGAGGAAAGTTAAGGTTGGGAGATCAGTTTCAGGAAGATTTCAGTTAGGGGGAGTATCCCCACAGAAATTTCAGTTAGGGGGAGTACCCCATATGGAAAGATACATTTTTCGTTGATGAAAAAGGGGGAGATATTTATCAGATGCAGGTTTAGAGAAAGAGCACAGAGGCATGTTTCTAGGGGGAGTGATTGTCACAAGGGAAGAATGAGTGATACAAATTTAGTGTTGCATCAGAGTGATACCCTCTGTCAAAAAGGGAGATAGTATTCATATGAAGGGAGAGAGAGAAATAAGAGACTTATAAACACAAAGAAAAATCAAAGTCATGTAGACAGGGAAAGCATCCCAAAGGATAGTTCAGTCAGGGGGAGAAATCCCAAAGGGAGATACTCTTTTCCATTGATGTCAAAGGGGGATATATAGAAACATTTATGAGGAGTATAAGAATGAATGTTATCATGAATAAGTGTTGCCATCAATGTTGGTGTTGCCATCAATGCCAAGGGGGGAGATTGTCAGAAAGTCAACTTAGGTTGATGGATAGTTGGTATGGATTGTTGATTTTCATTGATTTCAACCATTGGAGAGTGATATTGTAGATTAATTTCAACCCTTCGTGATTGATGTCAACCCTTGGAGAAAGTCTGGTAGTGAATTCCAATAGCACAAAGGTTTGGGTAATGGACTCAAGTTTGTTTGATGTATAATGGTATGAGTTTTAATATATTTGAAGGTAAGAATATTCTATATGGGTATTACATGTCATGTCATTTCCGGTGGTATGTGGAACGTCACATAAATCCTCATGGTTAGAGAGTTATGGCCATGTGAAGTTGGAGAACCCAGGTTTGGGTAATGGACCCAAGTTTGTTTGATGGATAATGGTATGAGTTTTGATATATTTGTAGGTAATACTATTCTATATGGATAGTAAATGTCATGCAATTTCCAGTGGTATGTGGAACTTCACATAACTCCTCATGGTTAGAGAGTTATGGCCATGTGAAGTTGGAGAACCCTCATGAGTCATCTAGAAGCCCCAAAAGGTCAAAGTAGTCAAAGTGGTTTAAGAGATTTTTAGAAGGTAAATAATAAAGTGAAGTGAATAGTGTACTATAATTCAAAGTGAATACAAAATAAATTATTTAAATAATAAATTTAATGGATAAATTACTAAGTTGACAAGTGGTGAGAAGTGGGTTAGCCCTAAAATAATGAAAGTGGTTTAAGATGGCTAGAAGGTAACCATGTAAAGTGAAGTGATGAGTGTATTATAAGTCAAAGTGGATACAAAATAAATTCTTTAAATATTAACATTAATGGATAAATTAGTAATTGGACAAGTGGATTAGAAGTTGGTTAACCCTAAAATAAGGAAAGTGGGTTAAGATGGTTAAAAGGTAACCCCTTGAGGAAGCTACATGAAAGTATAAATAAGAGGCAAGGCTCTCTAATTTTATATTACACTTGAGAATATTGAATATCTATAGGTGAATGAGGTAACCAAAGGATATCTAAGCCTAATTTCAGAGAGAAGGTGAAGTAAAGAAGGCCGAAATTCAAGGGAGGATAAATTCTTTTGATGATGCTTTCTAAGGTATGTTATTTACAGGTCATCTCACCATTTTTTCAATAAATTTTTTTATAGAATGATTCATACCTTGAGATTGATATGCCATTGAGAAAACATATCCAACTAGTTGTGGTATGAATTTTATCTTGTGGTTCATTGTATATTTGGAGTTACACTCGGTGGAAAATATGGTTTGTGGCTAGTCCTGAAACTAGTCTAAAACGGGTGTTTCAGGTAAAAACGTCATAAATTATTCATAACAGATCCAAATTAAGTAAGACCAAATTTTTTGGTTAGAGTACATTATTTATTATTCTTTGTAAAATATTCATATCCATACAACAAATATTCTATGTGGGGCACGCTCTACAAGTTCACTCTCTAAAATAAGCCAGAATTCAACAAGGTGTGTCATTTTTTCTATAACTCCTTTTATGAGAGGTTCCAAGTAGTGAAACCTAGAGAAATTGCACAAAACACAATGAAAAACATTGTGTACTATTTTTAGATCTTTATTCATTACAACTACATAGTTATGATTATTTCAAGTTAGGGTTGTTGACTAATCCAAAACTAGTCATGTGAGACTAAAGAAAAGTTTGATGAAAATGCCAGTCTCTTATTGTTAAAGTTAAGGAAGGTTTGTAGGTATGCGATCATATACACCAGGTCTATTACAGAGCTACAAATCATATTTGGATGATGAAATTGATGAGGGATTTTGGTTGAGGTACATGTTGGGTACATGGTTGATACCAGTAGTTGATGAGTTGGCACATACATGAAGTGTATAGTTGATGATATTGGTACTTATTGATGAGTCATAGTTGATGAGTAGTTGATACATGATTGGCACATACTTGGTACATTTTTGGATGCACTTTTTTATGGTACAGGTTGATTACAGGTTGTTTGGTACAGGTTGGTGCATGGTTGATGCACTTTTTTATGGTACAGGTTGATTATAGGTTGAGGTACAAGTTGATGCATGGTTGTTGTATAGTTCAAGTTATTGGTATAGTTTATTTGATACGGGTTGATTGGTATAGGTTTACAACAGTGTATCTGTCAGCATAGGGGCAGACCCAGGGTTCATATCTAACAGTGCACCAACAAGCCCTAACTACTGGTCCTTTCGGCAACACCTACGAAGTAGATGCAGACTCGCCTGAAGTAGAAATAGGGGGTTGCAGGACATAGGTGTCTACAACCAAAGGAAATGAAAAGTGGATTCAACACAACAATACACAACATCTAAATATTGTTTACTAATTTAAACCTACTTCGCACAGTTATATCTCAGATCTAACCCAATGATGCAATAACAAAGTAATCAAAAGGAAAAAGAACACCACATCAATCACACTGAACACAATATATACGTGGTTCACCCTCTCTCTAGAGATATGTCCATAGAACCGTGCTTTATAATATATTAAATGAAAGCATACAGTTCTATCTGCACTCTTAGCTTGCAGATCTCTCTTTATTTCTCTCCTTCTCTCCCCTCCCTGTGCACCCAGCTCTAGGGTTGATCTTCACACCCAACTGAAGATCTTACAGACTTCTCTCACCACACAATACTTCTCTCTCAACAATAACAACAATCACTGATCATCACCTAATCGAACCCATCCCAGTTCCTCTTAACCTTTATTTATACATTATAATGACTCTCGAAAAACCTTAGGCTGAAACCTAGGTGTCAAAACCCTAAAATGACAAAACCCTAGGTGTCTAAAACCCTAGGTCAAATTGACCCACGTTTTCAGGGCTTTGCTAGCTTGTGCTTCCTTTTTTCCCTCGAGGTTCTCCAAAGCATCTATTGGTGGATTTTTCCACTTGTTGAGTTGTCCATGATCCATCATCCTTGATCATTTGTCTTCCTTGGTCTTCTCATCCAACGACTTTCTTTCTCTTACTCTGCTCCTTCTTTTCTACTCTTTTGGCCACTTTGACCCAATCTCCATCAATGTTCCTTCCGCATAGTTCGCACTTCACCTATTCTTCTGTAATCTTCACTTTCTTCCATAACCAAGGGCCAACAGGCCCCCAACACTCACCTGTGACTCCTCCCGAGGCACTTTAGGTCGGAACCTTATGTTTTATTTCAAATTCAGACTACACAGCGTAGCATGTGCTTTATGATTTGTCTCTCCCCTCCTTGTCCAGAATGTCATTTTTGTATCTGGTACCCAGTTTCAACTACATCTGGTACCTAGAACCTTTTTCTCATGCTTTTACTAAGATTTATGAGGCAACTGGTTGTCATAGTATAATTTCAAACGGCTCCCATTCACTAAACCTTCCTTCCACTCTCCATTCAAAGTCTTCAACTGTATAGCTCCTCCTTCTGTAACATATGTGACTTCAAATGGCCTAAGCCAATGTGTTCTGAACTTCCCTAGATGCTTCATGAACTTGTTGTTGTATACCAATACCAAATCTCCTTTCTTAAAGGCTTTCTGCTTGACATGTCTGTCATGGTAGGCCTTTTCTCATTCCTTCTCTACCTGTTGGTGAAATCCTGTAATGAATCTATCTTCTTCTAGTTCCACCAACTTCACAAGGCTCTCTTGCACAATGCTAGTGTCATCCATATCTGTAAAGGCTACAATTTTGAGATTAGGAATCAAATATTCCATAGGGACAACTGCTTCTAGACCATAAACCAACTTAAAGGGAGTCTGCATTGTCAGCTTCTTGCAAGTGGTTCTATAGGCCACATCATTGCCAATAGTCTCAAATCCCAGTCATCCTTGTTCACACTACAAATATTTTTCAGTGTTGTCTCCAAGATCTTGTTGAAAAATTTGACCGTCTCATTCGCTTGTGGATCATAGGGAGTACTCTTGTGATGGTGGAATTCAAATTCCTGATTCAAATCTTCGATAGTCTTGTTAATAAAGCGTGTACCTTGATCTCTCATCAGGGTCTTTTTGAATCCAAACCTGGCTATGATATCATCAAATATGAATCGTACAGTTGTAGTTGCACTACAGTCCTTAACTACTCTTTCTTCTGCTCATCTTGTCAAATACTCCTTCGTAGTGATGATGTATCTAGCTCCTATGCACTTTCCTGGTAGGTTTATAGGTCCCACGAAATCACTGGCCCATTTCTCAAATACCTATAAGGTCAACTACAGTGCTAAAGGCATCTCATCTCTCCTTGAAGGTTTCCCAAATCTTTGGCATACATTGTAGGCTTTATAATATTCCTTAGCATCTTTGTGTAAAGTAGGCCACTGGAGGCCAACTCTCAGAACCTTCTGTGTTGTTTATTTACCTTTGTAGTGTCCTACTACGATTCCTTCATGTGCTTCATCCAAAATCAGCGGTCTTTCTACCTGCATAACACATCTCCTCAGGATTGCATCTAGTCCCATATTGTATAGTTGTCCAGCTATAACTGAAAAATCTGCAACGCGAACTACTAGTTGTTTTTTCTATATGATTGTATAGTCACTAGGTTCCATTCCTATTGATAGGAACTGGACTATCTCAGCGAAGTGATCATCAACCTTTCTGATGGCCAGCAACTATGCATTTGGTAGTGTATCCTCCAAACTAGTAGGTTCTTCTCCATGCTCTAATCTGGACATATGATCAGGTCCCTTGTTCATTCTCCCTGTCTTGTCTATAATCTCAAAATCATATTCCTAGAATAATAGTAGCCATCTGCAAATCCTTCCCCCCAACATCGGCTTGTTGACTAGGTATTTCAATGAAGAGTGATCAATGAACATCTTAAAATGTCCTCCCAACAAATAATGTTGAAACTTTTGCAGCACATACACCATGGCTAAATCTTCTCTTTCAGTGGTGGTGTAAATTATCTCAGTTGTAGATAGTTTCCTGCTAGAAAAGGCTAACAGATGGTGAATATTGCCTTCTCCTAGTTGTTGTAGCACTACTCCTAATGCAATAGATGATGCATCAACATGCACATGAAAATCCTTATTCCAAACCGGGAAAACCAATTTAGGCACAAAAACCATTTTTTGTTTCAGTGTGTCGAAGCTTTGTTGGCATTCTTCTGTCCATTGAAACTGACAATATTTCTTCAAAAGATTCTCCATGGATGATGTAATATGTGCATATCCCTTAATGAACTCCCTATAGTATCCAGTATGTCCCAGCACAATGCACAATTGTCTGACTGAGGTAGGGGGGTAGATCAACAATAATGACAATCTTGGATGGATCTACTAGCAACCCATGTTTACACAAAATATTCCCTAGCAACACTCCAAAGGGTGAAAATAAAATGCATTTCTTCAGGTTCAAGGAAATCTGACATTTCCTGCACTTATCCAACATTAGTCTTAAGCATTCAATATGGTTTTGTAATAAGCTAAAAACAATGCAATCATCAAAATATGCTTCCAAATATTTATGTAAAAACTCCTTGAATGCTTCAACCACCACCCTAGAAACAATGGTTGGTGCATTCTTCAGTCCAAAAGGCATCACTGTGTACTGGTAGGATCCCCATTTTGTTGCAAATGTGGTCTTATGGTGATCTTATTTATCAAGCCGAATCTGGTGATAGCCTAGAAATCCATCTGTAAAGGAATATACCTCTTGTCCTCCTACATTATCTAGCACTTCGTCAGTGAAAGTTGTAGGGAATGGGTCATGCAAACAAGCATCAATCAACTTCCTGATATCTACACATATTTTGATCTCTTCTGTCTTCTTATCTTGTACCACCATAGGGCTAATCCATTATGACAATTCCACAGGTTCTATGATTCCTGCTTCCAGCATTCTATCTAGTTCAATCTTCACTTTCTCCTTATATTTGGGATTCAATCTATAGGGTCTCTTCTTAACTGGCCTGGCATCTAATTTCAAGGGGATCTTCATCTCTCCCATGGGCCCTGAAATGTTATTCATATCAATGACTTTGGTTGGAAACAAGTCCTGATATTCATGCAGTAGTTCTGTGATCTTATCAATGGTGGAATCATCTCAGTAATATCCAACATTATCCATCTTAGGTGCTTGCTCTCTTCCAATGTTAACTTTATTGATCTTGATCAGTTGTCCAATGAAAGGTAGTTCGACTCCCAGTCCTTCTACGTATCTCTACCCTTTTGTTTTTGCGATGTTCACAACCCTAGGATCATCGTCTTCATCGGCATTGATATTGTAACAACCTTGCAATTTATGAAGAGGTTTAGTCCATTCATCCTCTTATTGCTCTAGAGGGAGGTTAGGTTCTTCCTCAAATACTTTTTGTAGCTACAAGGCTTGATCTATTGTAGGGTGTTGGCTTTTAAATAATATTGTAGCTACAAAATTATGAGTCATACCTTGCCAATCTACAGTGGTGAGGTGCAGTTCTACTCGAAGATACCAGTTGATGGGCATTGTGTCCAACGTGTTGATAAATTTATGCACCCACTACTCCTAAGGGATGCTGCTCCAGGATTCCTCACAACCTCGCACATGGTCCTTCAGACATCTTTGACCTGTGTATCTCACTTCACATCCTTCTACTTGTTCTGATAAATGCACTGCCATCAAAGTGTGACATTGCATCCAGTCCGCAATGTTCTTTTTATGTGTCCCACACCATCTTGTTGGAGTTTCTTTCAATGCCTCATCTAGTGCCAACAATCTCTATTGTACTAGTACAATTTCTTCAAATTCCAATAAGAAATTTTATAAGTGATTCAAACCATCAAATGTGAGAAAGTTACTTACTTATGTGCCAATCCAACAAACTTCTCTGGTCAATCTAGCACATCTCTGCGCGGAAACTTTGTACATTTCATTTTGTCAATTATCCAGTGCTTCTTTTGAGTCTGATGAGCATGCACTATCACTTCACCAAATTAAATTCCCATCTTTTGTAGGATTAATGTAATCATGTTGTCTCACTATCAATTTGTATATATTCTATAGCTCATATGTGCGGTCTTCTTCTCTGATGAGTTCTGTGTATCTTTGACCTTCATCAGGATCCAGAGGTGCAATGACCCTAAGGCCGTCACCTTCAAACGTCATTCTTCTTTTCTTTAAGTCAACATCAATGGAATTGTTGAAAGCCCAATCAATTCCTAACAACGCGGGATAAGGAAAACTATCATCAACTATCTCAATCACCTCGAAGTCCACAAATTTTCTTACCCCATCGATGTCCACAGGGACATGCTCCAGTCTCCCAAAGGGGATTATCGCTTGCTGATTAGCCATCCTAAGCTAGATAGTGTTGGATCATGTTGTCATTGATGTAAATGGTTTGATTGATTGATGTCATTGATTAATGTCAAAGGATTGATTGATTGATGATTGATGTAATATAATATGTATTTTCCTTGATGCGAATGCATAGATGAAGATGGATCAATGATTTGTCATTGATATGATGAAGATGGATCAATGAGTTTTCATTGATACATGATGAAGATGGATCGTTGTGGTTTCATTGGTATATGATGCATTGTTGGAAAAATGTATAGATGACTCATTATTGTCTTATCATGATTGATAATGTGCACAAATGGATGAACTCCAAAGTGGTCCCCTTATGATGAAATCCCTCATGGGATATGCTTTACATATTGAGTTATCCTGGAATAATGGTTGGAGGACCCATGCTTGTATGCGGAATAATGAGATGAAGATCAAGGAAATTGTTGGTGAAACTATCCTAGATGGATAGTGCTTGTCATTCCATTTCCGGTGGTATGTGAAATGTCACATAACTCCTCATGGTTTGATATTTATGGCCTTACGAAGATGAAGGACCCTCACATGAAGGATTGAAGCCCCCAAGGTCAAAGAAGTCAAAGTGACCTAAAAGAAGAAATCATTATTTAAATGATAAAGTAAAGTGACAAAGTCAAGGTGGATTATTTAAATAATAAAGAGAAGTGACAAAATCAAGAAATGATAAAGTAAGGTGACAAAATCAAGAAGGGATATT